>JAAALK010000082.1:65476625-65745250 GCA_019279435.1 Zizania palustris
GGCCTCGATCAGGGCTTCGCTAGTAAGCTGTGAGGTCTAGCCTCAAGTTACACAGAGCGACAGCACACTGAAAACACACTTCGCAGAACAACACCCTTCGCCTAGACAGGCTTCGGTGCACTACAACTAGCGAGGTATGTAACGCGAGCTCAAGCAAAAAGCACAAGAAAGCAGGGCTTCGCCGCTTGAACAAGGAACACAAAAAGATTGAACTCTGGATGAATACAGCGAGGTATGTGGCTACAGGAGCTCAACAGTAAATGCTCAAAGTGTTAAATGCTACCTACCGAGCCCCCATATTTATAGCCCACAGTTCACCCAAAGGAAATGACTACTTTACCCCTAGGGTTTACAAAGGATTTGTCTCTACAGAACTAAGGGGTACAAAAGGTAGTCCACCTTTATTCTGGAGGCTTCTCTGTCAGCTTTGCAGAGGGGACAGTGTCAGCTTTTTGCAGAGCAGACAGTGTCAGCCTTTGCAGTCTTTGACCTTCTGCAGCCTCCCTTCGCACGCGAGGGTGCGGTAGCTTCGGCGAGAAGCCTTGTGCCTGATGGCCTTCGCTTCGCCGAAGAATGCCTTCGATACAGTGACGGTTTTGAGCCGAAGCCGTCAAAGCCCTTGGGCCTTCGCACCAACACCTCCGGAGTGGACCACCACGGCTTCGCAGCTACTCCCAGCTCGAACTCCGTCAGTCCGTGTACCGAAGCCATGCAGGCCGAAGCACCTCAAGTCAACCTTGCTCCGGAGCTAGCCTCGCTCCGAAGCCTTCCTCACTCCGAAGCCCCACCTTCGGAGTACCACCCTTCGAAGTCCCTCCTTCGTCCAAGGCCTCCGCATGAAGCATTCCATGAGCCCTTCGTCGCAGTGCCTCTCCCCGAGCACACTTCTCGACGAGCCTCACCCGGACCATGCCTTCGATGCGCCTCGACTTCTGAGACCTTCGTCGGGCACCTTCGAATGTCTCCTTCCGGAGCACACTTTGAACTCCTTGCCTCCGCAGAGGACTTGATCCAACCAACCCCGAAGTCACTCCGTTCGGAGTACCTTCAAAGTGCCTCACCTCCGAGGACTTTGTCTCGGAGTACATTCAGCCGGAGCCACGCTCCGCACTCTCTGCCTTCACCTGGCACGCCTCGACCCGAGGACCGACCCGGACCACCTTCGCAGCCACCGTGACGGAGCTCCCTGCTCCCCTGGCATCAAGCCTCCCGCTTGACCCAGGTTCACCTGCTGCAAACCTTGTCCGTCGCCTCCGAAGTCCCTGCGCACCACAGACAAGCAAAAAAGTGTATCCAGTACTCCGGAGACCTCTCCGGGTTAGCAACCTCCGGTACACACTCCGGTGTACCGCCCAAAGTACCGAAGCCTTCGGTACGAACCCAGTCATCGTGTACTGTCGGACCCCTCCGACGAGCACACTCCGCTGCACAGCTGCAGCAACCAGCCACCGAACACCCTTCGGTGAAACCACCTCCGAACACCCTTCGGAGGTCCAACCTCCGAACCCCCTTCGGAGGTACCCCTTCGAACAGAGGTAAAAAGCCTGTCAATCACTCATCACAAAACACCGAAACCAACCATTGGTTTCTCATACTTAATATCAAACGAGAGGACAAGAAAATTTCTCTAATCCTATTCTTTAACTTCAATGCAGTTGTCCTCTTCATTCTCCTTAATAACCCAAAATTTTCTAATAGTCTAATTAAATTTTAGATGCCCTTACTTAAACTTATTTAAGTCCATTAATGGACTTAGATAAACGACATCCTAAAATTTCTTTTCCTTTCTATGACAAAATACTTAGTTGTGTCATATAGACATTCTCACTCAAAGCTTATTGAAAATGTCGTCTTTATATCAATCTGATGCAGTTCTAAGTCATAATGTGCCTTAATGATTCTTAAAGAATCCTTAAAGAAGACATACAAAAATGTCTCATTTAATCTGCTTCTTATCTGAGTTGGCACATTATTTACTAAGTTAGAGAGTTGTTCCTTTACTTCTTCATTACCATCATCTAGAAATGTAGATTCCTGAACAACAGAAGCCTCATGTATAATAGATGTCGCTAATGAAGGTCCAAACTCAAGTGTTGGACAAAGGACACTACCACAGTTACATGGAAAATTGCTCTTGAATCATAGGAGTGGATTCACTAACCCACTTCTCTTCAAGATTAATTTCTCTAAGTACTGTGCTCCCCCTGATTTAAGCATCTTCTAAAAAATGCATGTCTCGTTTCTACAAACTTAACATGTCTGTTAGGACATTAAAAACGAGATCACTTAGACTTATCTTTGCAGTCAATAAAATTGACAACTTACTGTCTTAAGACTTTAACTTATTAATATTTGGGTTAAAATATAGCCTTAGCAGGACGACATACCCTTATTCTAAAATAATTTAGAAAATGGTTATCGTCCTGTCCATAATTCTTATGGTGCTTTTAGGCACAGACTTATTAGGGATTCAATTAAAAATATGAATGGTGGTTTTAATGCCTCCATTCACAAATTAATCGGTAGAGTGGAATAACTTACCATACTACTTACTATGTCCACTGAAGTGCGAGTGCACCTTATAGCCACTGTATTTTGCTAAGGTACACCCGATATAAAATACCGGGCTATTTTGCCATTTTCTATAGAACCTTGCAAAAGAGTTCAAGAAATCGGCCATACGGGGTATATTGACCGTAGCACGGTCATATCTTACTCTTTTAAACTTTAGATCATGCTGATATAAGAATCAGCCTTAAAAACATCTTAAATTTATCTAGAGCAACTTATGATCTGATCGCTCTTAGATTAGATAAATCTTAATCAATTAAGTCTAAATCACCGTTGGGCAGAATTAGAATCAATTGAACTTAAATATAATAACATTATCACCAACGTTGGTCAGGAGATAAAAATTACTACAATCATTAAGCTTAATTTCGTGTCTTTCTTAATTTATTTGACGTATTTATTTTCATGCATATACATGAAACTTAGTGTAAAGAAACTAAAGCGGAAGAATTGACTCAACGTTCAATCCTCCCCTCGAAATATGGCCCATTAGATAGTGCCATAATTTCGAAAATACGTCATCAATTCTTTTGCTCTTATCATTGTTCTCAGATGATAAAATCATCTTGAGAAAATAAATAAAGTTTGTCATGCTCAAAAGCAAGACTAAAGACTTTATTTCTAAGTGCGAAAATTCATATATTACCATTCTTGTTCATCCATTTTTGGGAACTCCACATATTCCTTCATGTGGTGTTCCTCCTTACATGTACATGCCCTTCAGGACATCATGTTCCTTTATGTGAGCTTATAAGAGGTGTCCTTAGCATTATTAGAACGAGTCTTATAATGCTTCTTCCCCTTTGTTTATGTTGCACATTATGACCTAAATCATCGTGTGCTTACTTAAATCTTATACAAAATTTGAAATCAGCAACTACAAACTCCAACAGTCTCGCTGTGAGTTGTAGGTGATCACAAAATGATCATAAAAACTTAGTGTGATGTCATAATAAATTTGGACGATGATATCATCCTCAAGCTCTTTATTCATGGGTTTCAGCTTTGAAAACCATGTCGCAAAAACTTACTATGCATTTCTTAATAAGCGTGCTAGCATACGCCTTAAAAAAAGGTTACCTTCTTCAGATACTCTTTGCGGTATCATGACATGGGATAGAACCACTAATTGGCTCTATAATGGAGCTCTTAATCATAATACATTTTGTGTTTCCACTGATTTCATTTAGTACGATATATCTTACTTTATTCTTATTTCGGTGAAGTCACGTAACGTTATGACAAAAGCCTTTTGCCTTTCATCTTCTCAGATCACGAGCTTCGTAAGCTTAATCAGACAATCAAACGTTAAAGCAAGATCTATGTCCTATAGCGCAAAAGCTATCTTAATATTTCAACTCCGGGAACCGTAGTTCTTATCATTTAGGGACTCAATAATGGAGATATGACTTAGCATGTTTCTAATAAGGAACAATGTCAAAGTATATTATAACATATATAATATGATACATGAAAATTTAACGTTGGTCAAAATTAACATGTGACATACTTAATACTTAAAAGGCGAATTAATTCTACATCACCGTTGGGCAGAAATAGAATCAATTCAACTGAACCACAGTAATTTCATCAGCAACGTTGGTCAGGAGATAAAATCACTATGTTAACAAAATACAACATTTATAATGCCAAATTAAATTATTTCGTTGGTTCAAATTTAATTGATATAATAAATGATACTTAATTGATAGGATGAACATGGTACTAATCTTAAAATCTTAAAACAGTGTATTCATAGCGGAAGACTTAGAACTAATTGATACACCGATTAATCACTAATGAAATTCTGAATTTATAGCATGGTACTAATTTTAAACAGTGTACGCACAATGAAAGACTTAATCTAAACATGCACAGCGGAAGACTTAATTTTAATTAATACACTGCTTAAAGCAATAATAAAACTTGAATTTAAACTTAAACAAAAAGTTGTAAATCAACATTTCCCGATTAAATATAGTCCTTTGACTAAGTTCAATAAGGAAAACATTATGAAAATGCTTAAAAATGCTGCAAAGTGATATGATTAACAGTGATAGCACAACGGAATTCTCAAGCTAAAATAATACACTGTTTAATCATCAGCAAGATTCTGAATCTAAATACTTAAAAACAATTATTTTCTAATAAAAAAGAGTCGTTGGACTAATTTAAATCAGAAAATAACATAAAAAGGAATCTAAAATTGCTCAAAAAATCTAGAATAGTGCTAATAATCATGATGAAATTTACTAAAATTTTCCCCGCATTAAACTTAATTTTATCTTATTTTTGGGCAATTTTCTTAATTTCCAGGATTAAATAAAACAGAAAAACAATTTATTAAATTCTAGAAAATAAAAATGGAAAATTGGCCCATACAGTGTACAGGCTCGGCCCACCAGCGCAAAGCAGCAGGCTGTCAGCTACCTGGGCCCAGGCCAGGAAAGAGCCACGCGCGCGCGCCTAACCTGGGCCTGGGCCGACATTTTTCTCCCCCGCCTGGGCTCAAACATGGCCCGATCAACGCTGGCCGTCGGATCACTCGCCCGCACAAAAACCAGCCGCGGCGCCGCACGCCCAAACCCTAACCATTTCTCCCGGTCCCGAGCGAGCGCACGAGAGAGAGCAGCGGAGGAGCGCGCGGCGGCGACGGAGCGGCGCGACGCGGAGCGGAGTGGTGGCGGCCCCCGACGGCGACGACGACCGGCGGTGTGTCGCCCACCGGTTGGCTGGCCGGAGCCACGCGCTCACCCGAGGGTGAGCAGCGCTTCGTCGAGCTGACCGGCGGTGGTCACAACCGACGGACCGGACCCGAGCACGGCGGCGGCGGCGGTCTTCCCGGACTCCGCGAGCGGATCCGGCGGCGAGGAGCCATGGTAAGGACCCGGATCCCTCCTTAGTCAATTTTTAGGGTTAGGGTTAGGTTGAAAACCCTAACACTAGCCTTCTGATTTGGCATGTCGGCTCCCCTTCTTTTCCTTTTTTTTGTTCTTCGGCCGAGACTTAATCCCTTTAGGGATTTCTTACCGTAGGGTTTAAGGTTAGGGTTTCGGGAACCCTAGCCCCATCTTTTGTTTTGATCTTTCATCTTCCTCGGCCGATCCAGAGGGGGGGGGGTCTTAGGTGCGGGATTCTTAGAGGGACTTAGGGTTCGGATTTGGGGATTAATTTCCCCATCCGAGGGGATTTGCCTACTGATTTTAGGGTTTGTACAGCGGGATTCTTAGGAGTTTGCAGAGGGCTTAGGGGGACGGAGTTCTTAGTGCCGTGATGGCGTCGGCTCAAGGGAGCCCGACGCCACCCTAACCCTAACTAGCCTAAACCCTAGAACAACCTGAAAGCTCTGATACCATTGATGGAAAAACTAAGGGGTCTTAGGGATCGCCTAGGGCTAGACCAGTAGGGTGAAACTAGGGGTGGTGTACCTCTGTGTTCTGCCGAGGAAGAAAACGCCACGACAGTTCTGGTGCTGTGGCGTTGGAGTCCGGCGAGTCGAAGAGGGCTTCCCGATGCTCCAGCACATACATAGATCGGTGTAGAGTTTTGGGGTGACTTTGCACATGAACATCAACCCATTCTGTGCATTGTCGCCCTTACTTATAGAGTGATGTGCGCCAGGGGCCCTTCAACCGATTCGGTTGGGGCACCCCCGATCAAGGTGCCTAAAGACAGGGGGTCTGTTAGGCTAAGTCCGAGTTCCAGGGAGGAGAGGGACTCGGTCCCCCTCTCCTCCCCGAGAGCTAATTACTAACAAATGCATCATCCAATTAAACCCTATGTCCAACACTGTCGGCCATATACATAGAAATAAAGATCATACGACTATACACTGGTAGAAACATTCTTATCATGACAACACTGGGAGTTAAGCACATTCTTGTCTCAGTCATCAATCCTTTAGGTCTATACAAGACATGAATATCAGATGTCCCTGCAACCAATATTTTCGTCAGAGCACGTGCTACATAGAACCATGGAAATTTGACCACCATACACTGAATTTCATGATTTCAGTCACTCTAGGGCTAACAGCGAACATAAAACTATATATTCTAGCCTTAGCTGAATTGAAAATTCCACTCTGTCTATAAGCAACACATGAATCTTTCGTTGAGTTCCATGAACCTGTCTGAACCTCAGCCCAAGATTAATCATTAATCACATCACTCCATATAGAACATAAATAGAACATGAATTAACTATGCAGAAATACCAGGCACAACAAAACAACAAAACGGAAGAGAAAAAAAATTCACCCACGGAACCTTAATCAAGAGAAGGAATTACTAGGCTACAAGAAAAAAAAGAGAACAACACCAAGAATTGTTGTCCGAGCCTTCCTTCCTCCAATCCATTGCATCCCCTACTAAGAATTGCTGCAATGACTAGTGTGTAGTTTGTCAGTGGCCGTCACCGTCGCCGGCGCGCAAGGGGTAGGTTTAGAAACCTTAATCATAGGATGCACGAGAGAGAGACGGGGAGGACACGGGAGAGAGCGAGGGAGGGTTTGAGAAACTTACCGGCCAACAATGGACACCCATCGGAGGGGGAGCACCACCACCCATCGAAGGGGGAGCACCACCGCTTCCGTTGCCTTCGCCTCCCGGCCGCTCAACCGCAACGACGATATGTCGCCTTGCGTGATTGCATCGCCATCCTTGCTCGAGGAAATTTTCCTCCCTACTTGTCACGATGATTTATTCCCGAACCGGGGTGAGAGGGAAATGCCTGGATGGGTCGGGAATTTTTTCTCATGGGACTTAACCACCGAATGCATATATTACGGTGGGCTAGGAACTTTTTTCACCGGGCTTTTCCACAGGGATTAGACTCTGACCTTGTCTTTCCCGGCCTTTCCAAACCCAACCGAACAAGGCCTAAGGGTAGCGGCGTCTGGGGAAGCTGTTTCGGTGAAAAGCGAATCCGGAGCTGTTTCTCTTGGGTATCAGCCCACACGAGCCTGTCAGCCTGTGTAAACCGGTGCAAGGGTTTCGGCTGCACGCTTTTGTGTCGGTTGGGCCGAGTTAATTTATTAATCTAGATAAGTCTAGTAAATCTCATACTCTATTCGGAAACGGAGATAGCATCTGTATTATGTCTAGCACCCTAAAACAGAAAGCCGAAATAAACGTAACTGCCATTCTTTCTGTGCAGAATTTATTGGGCTGGCTGCCATGAACAGTGCGAAACAGTACGAGAAGCCCAACTGAACAATTCTGTTTCTCTATTTTCGGCTAAAAACTATTTCCGGTAGTTGGGCTGGCCAGGTCGTGAACAGTACCGAACAGTACAGTTTCACATTTTCCAGAAAAATCTAATACTTCAAAAATACGTAGAAAATTCATTCTAGCTCCGATTTCCCCCGTCCTGTTTCTATTTTTTCTCTAAAATTCTAAATTTCATTTTGGCACCGTTAGAATTGAATTTAGGTCTTTTCTTGAATGTTTTTATTTAACGGATGTATTTTATCACGTAGTCGCGTATTTCTAAGTAGTACTGGCAAGAAAACTCGTTACTCGTTAGCTCGCTCGGCTTGGCTCATTTTGTTTTACTAACGAGCTGAGCTAGTGTTTTAGCTCGTTAGTATAATGAGTGAATTCAAGCTACTTGCAAGCCAGCTCGTGAGCTTAACGAGCTGGCCCAAATAATCAAAATGCTATGGCCCATACAATTATACAACCCATCTAAAAATAATCAATAGTTAACCTATCCTAAACCCTAACAACCAAATTCACAAAATCCCACAACCAGCCCTAGCAGCCGCATCCGTAGTGCCCACACGCAACACACCCGCCGGCTAGCCGCACTAGCCGCACGCCCGCCGCACCAGCCGCCGGCCGGTTGGCCGCACCAACCCTAGCAGCCACACCCGTAGTGCCCGCACGCAGCACGCCCGCCAGCCGGCCGCACCAGCCCTAGCAGGCAGCAGCCGTAATGCCGCACACCCGCCAGCCGCACCAACCCTAGCAGGCAGCAGCCATAGTGCCACAGTGCCGCACGCCCACCGGCCGCACTAGCTGCACGCCCGTAGCAGCTGCAGTGCCATAGTGCCACGGCGGCCGGCACCTTTCCTGTTCACTCCTGCTTCACCGACCAATGATGAGCCATCGACGAGCCGACGACGCGTCGACGCCCCTTGCTCCAGCGGCTAGCCCAGCGACACCCGCACCGTCCGATGCGTCGACGCCTGCAGCCCCACACCGAGGATTCACCTTCACAAAGGAAGAAGGCGAGTCTCTTATTACACTTAACTTTGCTCCAGATGAGGGTGGGTCTCTTGTTGTTAATCCTTCTGAATATGATCATGATCACACTCGTCTTTTAGTTGCTAAGATGATAACTATCCATGAGTATTCATTTAGAATGGTAGAGCATAAATGGTTTAATGTTCTGATGAAATGGATGAATAGCAACTATGAATGGATTGGTAGAAAGACTATCAAAGATGAATGTATGAAACTTTATGAATCTGAAAATGACAAGCTTAAGAAGAGTCTTCGAGAGGTTAAATCCATCAGTTTGACTACTGACTTGTGGACATCGAATCAAAATCTTCAATACATGTGTTTGGTGGCACATGACATAGATGCTAATTGGGATTTACAATGTCGTGTGCTAAACTTTGTTTAGTTAGATCCTCCCCACACTGGTATTGTAATAGCAAATGCAATTTTTGACTGTTTGGTGGAATGGAAAATTGAAGATAAGGTCATGTCAATAACACTTGATAATGCTTCAAACAATGATATTGCTATTACAAAATTGAAGGCCAAGCTTCTTGCTAGAAAGAACACAAAGTTTGATCCAAACTATTTTCATGTTCGTTGTGCTTCCCACATAGTCAATTTGGTAGTTAATGATGGCCTGCAACCATTAGATTCACTGATAAATAGTCTTAGAAACACCGTGAAATACTTCAAGAAATCTCCATCTCGTATGCACAAGTTTGTTGAAGTTTGCAATGATTATTCTATACATGTTGGAAAAGGGTTAGCTCTTGATGTTAAAACAAGATGGAGCTCAACTTATAGAATGCTAGATTCTTGCATTACCTACAAGGATGCATTTGCATATTATGTCGAAGTAGACCATAAGTATGAGTGGAAGCCTACCCCATCTGAATGGACATTATTTGAAAAACTTAGACCAATATTGGAGAAAATGGCTAGTGCAACCACATCATTTTTTGGATCAACATACCCCACTACCAATGTTTTTTATCCTTACATAGTCAATGTTAAGATTGCAATAAGAGAGGCACAAAAGTGTGGAGATGGCTATTTGATAACTATGGCTGATGCAATGATGGAAAATTTTGATAAATATTGGAAGGAGAAAAAAAAATTTAATGGTTATTGCCACAATCCTAGACCCTAGATTTAAGATGAGGTACATTACATGGTGTCTTGGAGAGATATATCGGCCATATAGGTGTATCAAAGAGCTTGATAACATCAATAAAGAGTTGGAAGAACTATATAAGAAGTATAACAAAATGGTTGATAGTGGGAAGGGCAATGCTCCATTTGTCTCATGTTAAAAGGTTACAACTAGCTCATTGGCTTCAGTGGTTCCAAGTGGATTTCAATCCTTTTTGCGATCTAGTGCTGTAGAACTATCAAAATCCGAGTTACTCATCTATCTAGATGAAGGAAATGTCAGTATAGACAACAAGAGTTTCAATTTGCTGAATTATTGGAAGGTTAATGCTCATAGATTTCCTGTAGTATCAACAATGGCAATGAGTTTCTTAGGTGTTCTTGCTAGTAGTGTATCTTCAGAGTCCACTTTTAATACTAGAGGTAGAGTTCTTGATGATTATAGAAACTTATTAAAGCCAACAACAGTTCAAGCATTAGTTTGCACATCTAGCTGGATACGGGCCTCTCAAAATGATAATAGTTCACCTATTCTTATGGTATGTAATGCTCTTTTCACTTTGCTTTTCAAACCAACTTTTTTTGTAAACTTTGTGTATGTGAATTTGCTATGCTCATCCTATAGTGTATTTCTAGGACCAAGATGATGATGATGATGTCGAGTCCATGGAGTTCACAAAATGTGTAGTGGCAAGCAACTAATAAGTATAATTGTCAATTACCATTTATGCATGTGCAAAATATATGTTGTACTGATTTTTTTATTGTTGTCAATTTCCATTTAGGTTGTTGTCATGTGGTGAACTTGGAATGATGAACTTGGTCTTCTAGAAATAGTGCTTCATCAGGTTGCTGGAGAAGTGGAGATAGTGCTTCATCTATTCTGATTTTTCTTTTTTTGTTGTCAACTCATGTTGTTGTTATCTTGTTTTGTAAGTGTTCTGTCATGGTGAATGTTTTGAGCTATTTTGATGAATTGTGGCTGGTGAATGATTATTTTGTGGTGGACTCATGGTGACTATTTTGAATCATTATGATGAATTATGGCTGGTTATTATGGGTTTGTGGATCATGGACTAATGGTCAATGTTCTGACTTTTGAGTCATTATGAATTTATGATGAATGGTAGCTGGTTATTGTGGGCTTGTTGCCTTATTTGTGAATGGTGAATGTTAATTTTTTTGAGTCATTATGAAGTTATTGATTGCACTGCTATTTTATTTCTCAATTACTTCTAAAAATGTTTGCAAGTGCACTTCTTACATATGAATTCAAACAAATATTTTTCTGATTTTTGTATTGAAGTTAGCTCGTGAGCTAAACGAGCTAGCTCGTGAGCTGAACCTAGCCAAGCCGAGCTGGGATTTTAGCTCGTTATGTTAACGAGCCGAGCCGAGCTAGCTCTTTAACATAATGAGCTATAACGAGCCGAGCTAAACGAGTCGAGCTGGCTCGTTATCCAGCCCTATTTCTAAGACACTGTGGTTTTCTCCGTCGAAGTGACTCGGGCTAAATTCTAGATAGGGCAAGTCTCTTTGATCATATTTCTCCCAATTTTATCAAATTTAATTTTGTACCAATGCATGTATAAGACACACACATATTTGTTAATGACGATAGTACATGCAATTAAGTCAACTGAAACCTAAAACTTGCTACACATAGCCTTTCCTATATTGTGTGCTTTTATTTCCTTTGTAAACTGATATGATTGCTTTAGCTCTGTCCTAATATGGTGACGAAGGATATAAGTGATCAAACTCATTTTATCACTCACAAACTAACAAATGGGAAAATGAATGAATCATTGGATAACTTGGGTTTTGTGAAAGTTATTTTGAAAACTGTACCACATATCAATTGTATTGAAAGTAAATGAAAATAAGTGTGTTTTGGTAAATTTGTCATGGGTTGTTATCGCCATTGTGACCCGACTTCCCTTAGCGCATAAGGACCAATTCATTGGGAGAATAACATCTCTCATACCATCATGTAACCTTACGAGTATTATGTATCTACCCCTTGGACAAGTACTTAGAATGCTTGGGATGACTCGTCTACCCATGAATGTGGAATCGTTGGGGTGGCTTGTTGTCGGGGATGTGAAGTCTGATATCTCACGATATGCTTCATCAGTCTAGACCGAGAGTGAGTCTAGCTAGCTTTGAGTCTAGTGTGGCCCATAAAGAGGGGCTTTATTTCAATAAGGTAAGTTAGCACCATATCTAGAAAATGAACAATATAATATGGTATAAGGAGATATAATTATACTAGAATATTTGTAAATAGAAAATGGGTTGGAGTTTGGTACAAGATCCAAGATATTTAGGAAACCAATTCGGGTGAAAGCCCTGGTTTTATATGGTTTGACACTTGACCATATAAAGAGAGCAAGGCACCCTAAAGGCATCCTTTATGCTTTCATAAGCTCTCATATTGTATTGTTTAGACAATCATCAATCTACGAATAGGACGTAATGTTATTATCTTCCGACCATTGCTATGTTTGAGGCTACCGGCTCCATTGTTATGGTCGTTGAGGATATGGGCGTGGAGGTCGCTAGAGCAAAAGATGGAGCAATGCTAAGGGCTCTGCACCAACCAAAATAGAACCATAAACACCAACAAGACAAGATCGAGCTTAATAGATCACTTATTTACATCATGTTACTTTAAGACCTTAGGGCATCTCCAGGAGACAATCCAAATTTGAACCTCCATATCTTGATATGGATGGCCATCTATAAAGATTCTCCCTCCATATTTTTTATTTTACACTCCAACAGACAATCTATATATCACCCTCCATATTTCACTCTTTTATATTTTAATATTTTTCTATAACCGTTATATTTCTAACAGCTATATTTCCAACGACTATATTTTCAATGGCTATATTTCTAACAGCTATATTTCTAACGGCTATATTTCTAACTTCTATATATACTCATTCTTCTATTGTTGTTAGTTGTATCACCACATCTACTTTTGTATCTCCACTCATACTTCACATATTTTTGTTTACTCCATATTATAATGAGTCACTTCCAATTGCATCAAATGCTATTTGATTCATTGTCCTTCGACGACGATGAACTAATTTGTGTTGCAGTTGTTGAAGCACCAGAAGAATATGAACGGTTGAATGCACAACACCATGGTGGTTCTATGCCAAGATGTCAGATAATTCATCATGATAGACTAGCCGAACATGCTAGACTATACCAAGACTACTTTTCAGAGAATTGTACATATAGCCCAACTATTTTTCATCGAAGGTTTGCAATTACTTCATATTATGTTTTATTTTTTTGCTTTATCATCTTTTTTCATGCAAGTTTAGAATGTTTTGTTCTCTTTTCCCATGGATTGCACATGCCATGGAACAACATGATAACTATTTTATGCAAAAAAGAAATAGTGCTGGAGTTCTTGGGTTATCTTCTCTATAAAAGATTACCGAAACATTTCGAATGCTAACTTACGGAGTTCCAGCCGATGCTATAAATGAATATATTCAGATTGGAGAAAGTACTACTATAGAGAGTCTTAAAAGATTTGTGAAAGTTGTTGTTGGAGTCTTTGGAGATGAGTACCTTAGGTATCCAAATGAGAATGACACTCAAAGATTACTTGCAATTGGAGAGCAACGTGGTTTTCTTGGAACGCTAGGAAGCATAGATTGCATGCATTGGAAGTGAAAGAATTGTCCCACAACACGACAAGGTATATATACTAGTCATGTTAATGAGTCCACAATTATTTTAGAATCAATAACTTCGCAAGACCTTTGTATTTAGCATGCATTTTTTGGTTTACCAGGTTCTCACAATGACATTAATGTTCTTCACTGTTCCACTCTATTTACAAAGCTAGCCGAAGGACAAGCCCCGAAAGTAAATTATACTATCAATGGTCACAACTACACAATATGATATTATCTTGCATATGGTATATATCCATCATAGGACACATTTGTAAATACAATATCATGTCCATTATCTAATAAGAAAAACATTTTCCCAAGCTCAAGAATCAGTTAGGAAATATGTTGAACGAGCCTCCGAAGTTCTATAATCTCGTTTTGCCATTGTGCATGGACCAACAAGATTTTGGGATCAAGAAATACTTAGACAAATCATGATGGCCTGTGTCATCATGCATAATATGATAGTTCAAGATGAGCAGTATGATGAATCAAATGACTTCAATTATGAAGGAATCAGAGAAAGGGTGACAGTTTCCCATAACCAAACTCCCACATTCTTTGAGTTCATTCAAAGTCTTCACAATATTAGAAACATACACACTCATTCTCAACTCCAAGATGACTTAGTTGAGCACATATGACAATATCATGGTGGGAACTAGTATTTGCAATATGTAACGTTGTGGTAGTATTAATGATGTATTCATATATGCAACATTGTGGTAGTATTAATGATGTATTCATATATGCAACATTGTGGTAGTATTAATGCTGTATTCATATATGCATCTATTTAGTTTCATTGTGTTTTATTAGCTACAGAAAACTTATGTTTTGCTCTCTGAAGTGTTCTTCAGGTTCTTGTCATGGAAGTTGTAGTGATTCTAAAAATTCTCAGCGCAAGAATCACATACAAAGTAAACAACTTCATATGTAATATATCTTGCCATGGATGGATATTTAGAGATTGCAGAGTACTCAAGAATTAGTACTCACATACAAGACATAGTATGATTCAAGTAATCCATCGTCTAGTTTTCAATAACACAAATAGTTCTTGCAGCAAATAGTTCATAAAGAAAATAGTTCTTGCAACAAGTACATTAAAAGGACAATAGAATATACACATAATTATGCAGAGTGACTAGCTATAATATCATGCCTTTGCTTCAAGTAGTATTGCTTAAGATCAACATTCATACCAGTCATATCCATTGTCATAATTCTCTCCTCTCTTGCATATCTGTCCAATTCCATTTGTTGTTCTGGCAAGGCCAACCTTATTTCCTCAAGTACAATTATTTTGTCATAGCGCTCAAATTTTTGACCATCTAGTGTTATGCTCTTTCTTCATAGCAAATAAATTGTTCAAAGCTAAAATGACAGGATTAGTATCACTTGTAGAGGACAAACTGTTACCTTGGCGGACTCATTCTTTCTCTGCCTTTCTACCTATGTAGCCCGGATACGTGGATACGGATACGGATACGCGATACCGCGATACTTCGATACAACATTTTCCAAAAAACATGGATACGGCGATACATGTGTATATATATATATATATATAATAAGTTAACACACAGAAAAATAATAACATGAATTCAATATAAAAATAAACACACACAGAAGCATAATTAAGTAGCAAATATGACAATCCAACATAATTAAGTAGCAAATGTGACAATCCAACATAATTAAGTAGCAAATTTGACAATCCAACATAATTAAGTAGCAAATCAACACAAGTTTGGTCCAACATTCCAACATTCAAACTAGCAGTAGAGAAAAATAATTCATGGCTCATGCATTCTCCGATGGCCCTGCACCATCATCAGGTAAATCCAATGCATTGATATCCTCAATTAGCCTCTCTAAGTTTGGTTCATCCAAAGAGAGTTGTGCTTGTTGAAGAAAATCAGAACCACCATCAAGATCAATGTCATGACTGTCTCCTCCAATATCCCACATTGCTGATGGGCCTTGACAATAATCTTTAGATTTCCTTGAAAGAAGACGTAAGTTTTGATGTGCAAACACTAAATCCTCGGCACGTCTAGGATTAAGTCTACAATAATATTAATTGTGATCAATTATAAATAGTAGAATATGTGAGTATGTGACAAATAAAGAAAGATGGCAAAAGAATGATTGGAATAAAGACCTATTTCTGATTGAACTATGGATCAACCCATATGTGCTCTAGTTTCTTTCAGCACAAGAAGATGATGTTGGTTGTCCAAGTAATTTCAATGCCATTTTTTTCAACTCAGGAGCACTAGTACCATGAATTCCCCACCATTGTTTTGGCTCATAATGAAGTCTATCCTCAAGTGAATCCAATGAATTAAATCCAGTACCAAACAAAGAGAAATAAGTGTACTATTGCTTGATCTTTTTCAATTCATCACCAGAAAAGAACCTCCTAAAGCATTTGCTTCTCATTTCTGAAATCTCTTCATCCATATGAGGTGCTTGGTGATTTGGAACCTCATTAATCCATTCTTCAGTATAATACCTAACAAACATGTGAATAAGGAATGAGTCAAACAATGTGAAGTGTGCTACTTTATTAATGTAAAGAAGATAGAATTGACCTTACTTGGGATTTAATGAGTGTGCCAAGCAATGCAATGGGGTATTACTTTTTGCCCATCTACTCACTAATATCTCATTAATTGCAGAGTAAAAGATGGAGTGCTCATGTGGTTGTTTTCTCTCATGACGATAAATAACAACCTTGACCTTCTCTATCATTGTATCCCACATCTCATATATCAAATGGAGACATGGTCTGTCAGTATCAGCTGCACGAATCATAGAATAGATTGGCTCTGTGAAATCAAGGATGTAGCAAACACTATCCCACCAAATATCATTTACCACTTTCTCTTTGACAAAAGTTGCTTGGCTTGAATTATCTTCCCTATATGTGCTCCATTTTTCACTCACTACCATTTGTGCAAGAGAATCCTTAATAGCACGAAATCTCTTCAACATCACAACGACTGATGCAAATCTAGTATCAGCAATGGCAAGAAATTTCAACTTACTATGTTCATTGAACATGGACAACCTCATGGAGTGATTCATGATAAAATTCTTAATAAACAAGGCATCTCCAGCAATATCACTAATCCAATTGAACTCTTCATAAAGCTCATCATCAACATTTCTAGAAGCACATATATTTTTCAAGGCAAGATTCAAAGTATGAACAACACATGGTGTCCAAAAAATATGAGGATGCACTTGTTCAACCATTAGCCCAACAGCTTTGCAATTGGTTGCATTATCAGTGATTACTTGCACAACATTTTGTGCTCCAATCCCATCAATTACAGCTAATATCTTTTCAGCAATATACTCTTTCTTCTTAACTTCTCCTTCAGTGTTGATTGCTCTAATAAACATTGGACCATCTTCTGTTACAGCCATAAAATTTAATAGTGGACGCCTCTGTGCATCTGACCATCCATCTGATACAATGCTCACATCTTTTGAGCTCCATGTTGACTTAATAGGATGCAACATTCTCTCTACATGTGTCTTTTCTTGCACAAGAAGAGTGGTCCTCAACTTGTTATAACTTGGAGGGGCATATCCTCCCAAAGAATGATTGGCAGCATACATGAATGCTTGTCTAAAATCTGGATTTCTTGCAACATTAAAAGATAATCCTGCTATATAAAACATCCTAGCAATCAAAGCATCAAGATGGCCACGAGTTTCTGAATTAAAGCTTGCTTCAATAGGTGAAACACCTTTTCTTTTACTACTACTCACACCTTGAGTGGGAAGTGGAATATCCTTTGGCATCTCCATGACACTAATAGCATTAGCTCTAGCAATTTCATCTTGAAGTTGGGTAAGAACAAGAATTGTTACTTTATGACAAAACTTAACTCCAAAACCCTTAATCTTTAAAAGATGTGCTTTCACTCTTGCATAACTCCCATGAAAAATATTGTTGGGGGAAATTACTCCATTTTCAGGACTTAAAGATTAATACTTCAAAGGCTATGAAGTGCTCCGAAGCTGTGAGCACTTGCCCGGAGGTAAAGGCGTCAAGCCGAAGGGTGCATTGATGCGAAGCCCTGGTGAACCCTCCGAATGAGAGATAACGGCTCCGAAGCTGAGCGACAATATGGATGAGATGTTTGGCTTATCCATCTATCTCGTAGTGCTTTACCTTTTATACCCTTGTCCCTGGTACCGAATAGTTTCCACTATGTCGGTTGTAATCTAGGGGTAATTAGGTCTTTTCCTTATGCGTTTTTACCTATAAATACCCCTCTCTATACCCTGTAACGGGGGGCCTAGAACAAGTTATTCAACACACGCATTCGGACTATTCGAGCTATTATCCAACTCGGAGGTTCGAAGTAGTCCTAAGCACAAACTCTTTGTTTGTTTGTTCTTGATCTCAGAGAACCTGTTGGTGTAAACTTTTGCGCCAACAGTTGGCGCCGTCCATGGGGATTCAAGTTCTAGAAGCTTGTTCTCTGCTGCTGACTGCACTTCGAAGAGCACTTACGGAGGGAGCCTCGAAGTCTTGGGATTCCGTGCACCTTCAGTTAAGGGCTTCTTAGTGCAGCCCGAAGGCCTTCACTCGACTTCCCGAGTCGTTCGAAGTCCTCCGTCTCCAGACCTCTTCGTGGCTAGCTATGCCTCCGAAGCGAAGTCAAACTTCGGGTCCTCTCCGAAGGTCCCCTCAGACCTCAGGAGCTGGACCCTCAACTGCTCCGGCGATTCCCGCCGAGGCCGCTGGGCGTCGAGTACCCAGGGGTCCTCGAGCTCCTCCTACGGTGCTTCAGACTGATTACGTCAGTTCCCGAGACCTAGAGATGCCCTCCGACGAAGACAAAGACCTTCCTGGAACCGAGGCTACTCAACTAGCAAGGCTTTAGGAGGAAGTAGCCAGGTGGAGGCAAGAGGCCGCCGATCGCCTCCGCTCTCAAGCCTCCACCGAAACTCCAGAAGGGCCTCAAGACGGTGATGCTCGCAATCTCCCAGAAGCTACCCAAGTCCCGGAGGAGGCTAAGAATGCATCTTTCGATGATGAGTATCCGTTGCATTCGGACTTGCCAAGGGTGCCTTTCGACCCCAGATTCAAGGCCTCGAAGTTGCACAAGTACTCCGGGGGGTCGGACCCCGGAGAGTTCGCTCGCTCATATGCCCTGGCAATAGAAGCGAGCGGAGGGGTGCGAAGCACTATGGAAAAATGCTTCCCCCTCGCTCTCGAAGGCGTGGCGCTCCGATGGTTCTGGTCCCTGAAGCCAGGGTCGATCAGCTCCTGGGAGCAGCTGAAGAAGAAATTTGTGAGCAACTTCCAAGGCACCTTCGTGGCCCCGATGTCCACAGGAAGTTTGTTCCAAGTGAAACAGCGGGCGGGAGAAACACTCCGGGAGTACTTCATGCGCTTCACCCACACCAAATCGTAGATTAAGGGCCTGTCTACCTCTTCGGTAGTCGACGCCGCCCGCGAAGGGGTGCTAAACCCCGACCTCCTCAGAAAACTCCATCGGAAGCCGGTGACGTCTGTGACGCAGCTGATGGCATACTTCGAACAGTATGCCAAGGTGGAGGAAGGCTGTCTTCGGCGAGCTGAAGCACCATCGCCCGCCCTCCGAGAAGTCAAGAGGGAGCCCGAAGCCTCCGCTCCCCTACAGCCTCCTCAAGACAACCGCTTCAACGAGCACAAGCGGGGAAAGAAGCATTTTCGTTCGGAGGTGCTAAACATTGCACCTTCTGCTCCGAAAGCACCTGCCAATTTTCAGCAGGCGAAGAATTTCAAGGACGGGCCGTCGAGGCCTCAAGAAAGGGTGCCTGGCAGGCGTCAGAGTTTTTTCTGTTGCGTACATGGCGACAATAGGAGCCATGACACGAAGGATTGCAAGGCAGTGTTGACCCTTCGGGGCGACTACCTTGAGCGAAGTACCGGGCGGGGTGCTTCAGATCGAGCCCCACCATTGACACGGTCGGAGCCTATGCAAACTGTGGCCCGAGCCGGTGCCCTTGAAACCCCCATGCGGCTACCGATGGCCAACATTATGCCACCACCAAAGCAGGAAGACCCGTAAGACCGCGGCAAGCGAGTGGTCCTGCCCATCTCCAGAGGGTGGACCCTCGGGAGCATGTCCAAGAAGCAGTGGCGCGAGTACATCCGCGAGGTCGGGCACATCGGGACCTCGAGTTCCACCGAAGGGATGCCAGAGTGGTCCCACGTGCCCATATCATTTACTGCCAGCGATGCCGCGGGGGTGAAGTTCCCCCATGCTGACCCCTTGGTCATTTCTGCTGATATAGCAGGAGTGGAGGTCCGAAGGATCCTAGTAGATGGTGGGAGCTCTGCAGACATAGTCTTCGTCCAGGCTTTTGATCAGATGTGCATACCCCGAAAGCATCTACTCCCAACAGCCCGACCACTTCAAGGGTTCTCAGGACCGCCTCTCGATGCCCTTGGCCAGATAGGCCTCGAGGTTGCCTTCGGAGAGGGGCCTTTGGCCAGGGTAGAAGAGGTGATCTTCGACGTGGTCGACGCCCCATACGCTTATAATGCAATCTTCGGCCGAGGGATGCTGAACCAGTTCGGGGCTATAGCACACCATAATTACCTTTGTCTCAAAATGCCCACGCAAGGTGGAGTGCTTACTATTTCAGGAGATCAAGCTGTAGCCCGGAGGACGGAGTATGGCCATGGGCAGCCGTTGGATCCCCGGCAAGTGCACAACGTGGCGAAAAGCATCGAAGAAGTGCTGGAGGCCTCGAACCCTTCGAAGGGGCCCTCTCTCAAGCCAAGCCCGGAGGGTGATGTTGAGACAAGAATAATTTCAAAAGATGGCAAAGAGTATCCAGTACTGTTCGACAGAGGGCTATCCCCGGAGATAGCTGCCTCGTTAGAAGAAGTCGTCAGGCAAAATCTGTACGTCTTTGCTTGGACCGACAAAGACATCACCGGGGTCGATTGAAGCATCATCGAGCATAGTCTGCTCATCAACCCGAAGGCCAGGCCAGTACGCTAGGGGCTTCGCAAGTTGTCAGCAGAAAGAGCAAGCCTCGTCAAAGCCGAAGTAGAAAAAATATTAAAAGCTGGCATCATCAGAGAAGTAGCCCATACCGAATGGTTGGCTAACCCTGTTTTTGTAAGGAAGAAGGACTCGAACAAATGGCGCATGTGTATTGACTTTACTTCATTAAATAAAGCATGCCCGCGAGACCCCTACCCGATGCCCCGAATAGATCAGCTGGTGGATTCCACAGCCGGCTCTGAATTGCTAAGTTTCCTCGACGCTTATTCCGGGTATCATCAAGTATGGCTGAAACGCGGAGACAAGACCAAGACAAGCTTTATAACTCCTTTCGGAGTATTTTGTTATGTAAGAATGCCTTTTGGTTTGCGGAATGCCAGAGCCACCTTTTCACGTTTAATAGCTAAGGCTCTAGGTCATCAGATAGGCCGGAATGTCGAGGCCTATATGGATGACATTGTAATAAAAAGTGCTCAAAAGCACCAGCATAGCCTAGACCTAGCTGAAACATTTGAGAGCCTCCGAGCATGTGGAGTACGCCTCAACTCGGAAAAATGTATATTCGGGGCACAAGCAGGGAAGCTGCTAGGATACTTAGTTTCGAGCAGGGGAATCGAAGCTAGCCCAACACAGATAAGCGCACTGCAAAGGATGGCTCCACCATAGAATTTGAAGCAAGTACAGAAGTTAGCAGGAAGGCTCGCAGCACTTAGCAAGTTCCTGGCCACGTCAGCAGAGCGGAGCCTCCCAATTTTCAAAGCACTAAAGGGGTCTGAAAGCTTTAGTTGGACACCGGAGTGCCAGAAGAGCTTCGATGATATAAAAGCATACCTCGGAAGATTATCAACTTTGACCATTCCCCTTCCAGAAGAAACACTGCTCCTATATCTTGCAGCAACAAGTTCAGCAGTAAGTGCAGTATTGGTCCGGGAAGTTGAGCTTAAAGGAAAGCTGGTGCAGAACCTAGTCTATTTTGTGTCAGGGGCATTGTCCGGAGCTAAAGTCAGATACTCTGAGCTCGAGAAGTTTGCTTATGCCCTAGTAATGGCCTTGCGAAAGCTAAGGCATTATTTCTTGGCGCATAACCTGATCGTCCCTACATCGTATCCTCTTGGAGATATGCTCTGAAACAAAGATTCTACGGGCAGGATTGGAAAATGGGCGGTCGAGCTAGCACCCTTCGGAATCTCTTTCATGGCAAGAACAGCTATTAAATCCCAAATCATAGATGATTTTGTAGCAGAGTGGACTCCATCTGCTATTTGGGCCCTAGAAGAACCCTCCGAAGGTTTATGGACAATATTTTCTGATGCAGCTTATCAAGCATCCGGTGCCGGAGTAGGGGCCGTCATCATATCACCATCAGGACAGAAGGCCATGTATTCTGCGAGGCTCAACTTTAGAACCACTAATAACATTGCCGAGTACGAAGGAGTCCTACTAGGCCTCCGAAAGGCTAAAGCTCTTGGAGCCGCAAGGATAGTGATTAAGACAGATTCCCAAGTCGTCGCAGGGCATGTTGATAAAAACTTTCAAGCAAAGAATCCACATCTAGCACAATACCTTGAAGAAATCCGGAAGGTCGAAGCAGCGTTCAGAGGATTTACGGTTCGGAGTATCCCTCGTGTAGAGAATCAACTCGCATATATTCTTGCAAAGGCTGCAGCAGGGGCGGTGGACCTTCCGGAGGGTGCTTTCTACGAAGAACTAGCGCAGCCCGCAGCTGTTCAGTTACCCTCTTCGGAGGTACTGTGCATTCCGATTACAGACTGGCGAGCCCCGATTATGAGCATGTTGCAAAGTACCATAGACCCTCTAGAAGGCCCAGAAGCCCGAAGGTTGCAAGCAAGAGCCCGAAATTACAAGCTTATCAACGGAGTATTATACAAAGCTGGCGTGTGTTCCCCTCTACTGCGATGCATCTCCCAGCCCGAGGGTCAAGACATACTTCAAGACATCCACGAAGGCTTGTGCGGAGGTCATTTAGCCCCTCGTGCGCTAGCCGGCAAGACGCTTCGGCAAGGGTTTTATTGGCCAACTATAGTAAGAGATGCGGAGGAACTGGTTCGAACATGCCAAGGCTGCCAATAGATGGGCAGACGAAGCCACCGCCCGCCAGTCCAGCTTCAAGTTATTGCCCCAGTATGGCCAATGGCTAGATGGGGCATGGACCTCATAGGCCCTTTCCCAATGGCAAAAGGCGGCTTGAAGTTTGCGGTAGTAGCAATCGAGTATTTCTCAAAGTGGGTTGAAGCGGAGCCATTGACAGCCATCACCTCGAAGAATGTGCAAAAAATTTTCTGGCAGAACATTATATGCAGGTTCGGAGTGCCAAGGGAGTTGACGGTGGATAATGGAACCCAGTTCGAAGCTGACACCTTCCAAGCATTTTGTGAAGATCTGGGCATTAAGTTGTGCTTCGCTGCGGTGCGCCATCCACAGTCCAACGGAGCCGTTGAGCGAGCCAACGAGAACATCCTCTCCGGGCTGAATCGCCGAATCGTTGGCTTGGCCAAGGGGCTATGGGTCGAAGAGCTCCCTAAGATCTTGTGGTCCATTCGAACCACTCAAACCAGGTCCACAGGTTTCACCCCATTTAGATTACTATTCAGAGATGAGGCCATGACTCCTACGGAGCTCAGAGGTGGATCCCTTCGCGTAGTTCAACCTGGAGACGAAGATGACAGGAGCACTTCACTGGATTTGTCAGAAGAAACAAGGCTTCGAGCTGTCGCCAATCTGACTAAGTACCAGGGCCACACAAATACATGGTATGACCCGAAGATAAAGCTAAATGAGCTTAAACCTGGTCATCTAGTGTTGCGAAGTGTAGTAGCTCCGGGGAAGCTAGGAAACAAATGGGAAGGACCATATGTTATCTTATGCTCAGGGCGCCCCGGATCGTTTAAACTAGCTAATTTAGAAGGGGAAGAGTTGAAGCATGCATGGCATGCGGAGCACCTTAAGCGTTATTTCGCTTAGGGGCTCCTTGTAATCGCTTGTAAAATTTTCCTTTCTATGAAATAAAGAGAAGGGTTGGATTTTGTTTGCTCTTCAAATATCCCTTACTCCTGATGGACGCATCGGGAGGACGAAGATGCTTGCAGAGTCAAGCAATTTTCTTAAGACCCAGGCAGCTACCTGTGAACCATTGGTTCAGGGGCTCCGCTGCCACCCTACGGATTCCAGGCTCCGGCTTGTTAGTATCCGTAGAAGAGTCTAAGGACTTTAAAAAAAATAGACTTTCAGCCTCCGGGTACGAAGTATCTGTAAAAGAGCCGAAGGTGGCCACCCTACGGATTCCAGGCTCTGGCTTGTTAGGATCCGTAGAAGAGTCTAAGGACTTTAAAAAAACAGACTTTCGGCCCCCGGGGACGAAGTATCTGTAAAAGAGCCGAAGGTGGCCACCCTACGGATTCCAGGCTCCGGCTTGTTAGGATCCGTAGAAGAGTCTAAGGACTTTAAAAAAACAGACTTTCGGCCTCCGGGTACGAAGTATATGTAAAAGAGCCGAAGGTGGCCACCCTACGGATTCCAGGCTCCGGCTTGTTAGGATCCGTATAAGAGTCTAAGGACTTTAAAAACAAACAGATTTTTTGCCTTCGGGTGCGAAGTATCTGTACAAGAGCCGAAGGTGGCCAACCGATAGATTTCATGCTCCGGCCTCGTCGAGCTCCGTAAAAAAAAGAAAATAATAATAATAAGTCCCGAGGTAGTGATGCCAAAGTACAAATGATAAGTGTAATTCGAAGCATCAGGATGTTCGGAGTATCATTGTGCCTGGCGAACCCTTTTCTACAGTAAAGGGTCCACCACCCACAAGGGGGGTCGGAGGATAGGAACCACACAACGTACTTTCGAAGCATTTCACATCAAATCATTATACATTTACATCAAGAAAAGTTTTGGTCCAAGCCTAGAAAAAATCGAAGACCCTGTCGGCATCTAGAGCTACCCCTCCGGCTACTCTGCCCTTCGGAGCTCGAAGCTGTTGGTTTGGTCCTCTTCGTTCGAGCGCTTCTCTTCTTCCTGAAGGCTCGTAGTTTCTTTTGCTCTTCTTGATGCTCGGCCCACGTCAAGAGCCTTTCGGAGTCAGCCTCCGCAGGATCTTCAGTCCGGTACTCCGAGTCGGACCAGTCCATAGGTTCAGAAGACGAAGATACCTTCGCCTTCTCCTCCTCTTTAATATAAGTTAAGACGTCTCGGCAAACTTCAAAGGTTACCTCCCCTCCATCTCTGCGGGGTACAGAGAAGCGAGAGCGGCGGTAAAGCCTTAAGCTCTCAAGGCTTGCCCCCTCCTTTCAGAGCTCGTCGGTAATTTCCAGTATTTCGAGGTCAGGGCTCGAAGGGCTTGACAATACCTAAAAATGAACAGAACACCCAAAACAAGCTTCTTGTTTATAGCTTTTCCATTAATAAAAGTGGCTTTACAAGACGTCGTATACATAATAGCCCTAAAAAGCTAGACCTGTGGGTCGGTTGGCGGAGCAGGAACGACTGGGGCTAGCGAGGCAGGAAGTGGTGGCCTTGTTTGCGCCTGCTTTTGCCAACGGGCCTCGTCGATCCAAGCTTTAGCTGCAACCTTGTGGTCCGTCTTCTAGGTTGATTGGAAGGCTTCCCAGGCCAAGGCTACATCCGAAGATGGCCGCAACAAGTCCTCGGAGGCGAACCCTCCAGGGGTCGAACCCCCGACTGAGCCGAGGGGGATCTGAAGAGACTCGAGGTGGCGAAGAACCCCGATGCCGGCACATTGCTGTAGCGCCCCGATTTAACAAACCGAGACATTATTAAATTTCCATAGAAAAACAATAATACAAGAGGTTCATCATGCGACAATCGTACATACGACAGTATTCATGGTACGCAGACCATATTTATTACATCAAAGTCTTAGTAAAAACAGTAATAAAATAATTAAACAGCGGCATGACGAACTTCTTCTTCAGGATCTTTCTTCTCGACTGGGTCGCTACTCCAGACCGTCCTCATAGTAAGCATCCTCTGTGGGGTCCAACGGGTATGAGTACAAAAAGTACTCAACAAGCCACCGCAAATGCAAGTAATAATGCAGGATAATAAACAAGGAAGGGTAATGGCTAACATTGCGGAAAAGTACCGTTTCAGTTATTGCATTTAGTGTAATCATATTTTAATCATGCGGAAAGTAAACATGAACATCATCAACATCAACTAACTCGAGGGGTACAGTCAGCCCCACCTCGCTCAACGGTCCTTACATGGCAATCCATCATGCAAATTCATACTCAAAGTAAACTAACTGGGGGATGTCACGCAACCCGCCCTTGACCGTGGGCTCGGCTTTTCGAAAAGATTTTAGACTCTGATCAGAGATGTACTACTGTACCCACAAGGCACGCACTCATCCCAAACGAGATGACCCATTTCACGGGAACTCGTGCCAAAACCTCAATATGAGATGTTCCAAGCGATAACCACCCGCTCTAGGTTTCGCCGGCGCGCCGGGCCGCATCCCGGCTAACGTCGCACCCCCTTTTGCGCCACATTGGTACAAGTCACCCGCAGGTGCAACTTGACCCATCTCCAAGTGGTGGCCTCGGTTTGGAACAACCCATACCTTAGTTAGGACTTACCCACTAGACTTGTGGTTAGTACGTAAGTGTATTGCAACAGATCCCTCAGACCGGTCCTTATAGTGCCCTGGGTGCTACCGACCAATGCCCTAGCTTGCACCCGGAACCCACCATGCATACACTCACAACCATAACTCATCACCAATAGAATTTCCAAGGATAAGAAGTAACGGGGATCATATAATAGAACCATTTTGCTACGACTCATTTTTATCCTATAGTGATCGTGTCAATACATTGGACACTAGCTAATATCATGGATCATATGGTGACAAGGAGGTTAGGCGAGATAGCATGGCTTGGGTTGCACATCAAGGTCGGGGGATCCTAATTAAATATAATGTAAGGGTTCATTTGACTAATGCATATATAACCTATGTGTTTTAGCGATAGTGTAATCAAACATGGGTTCAATATGCTCAAAAGATTGGTTTGGTGACTTGCCTTGTTCAGCGAAAGGCGAAGGAGGGACTTCCGGGAAGTATTCCGGCTCCTCGGCGACGTCGTAGTCTTTTTAATATAATAAAGTAAAACAAGAAGAACACATTCAATCAAATAATATAACAATACATTATAAGCACATAAGTTACAGTTGGTTTGATTAAAAATAAAATAATTTCCATTGTTAAGATTCTGTGGTTTATCTCAAAAATGAATTTTAAAGGAATTTAAAAAGTAGTCCTTTTTAGAAAGGGGTTTTAAAAGGGGTTATCCTCATTTTTAAGTTCTCTAATAAATTTAAAATGAAAGATTCATAGAAAACTTAGTGTTTTGTTCCTATCAACAGAAAATAAATGAATATAAACTTCACTGGAATTTAAATAATTAAACTTACATTTTTAACCCTAGGGTATTTAAATGTTCATTTAATTAAACATGAAATAGTGAAAGTAACCCTACTGTTTTTATTGCATAAACATGTGGAGAATATTATTATGGATTTTCTGAAATTGGAATGGCAATTTTTAGAGTTCAAATGCGCCAGATATGAATTTTACAAGTTTTAAACCTTTTCTGGAATTTATTTTCAAATTTTAAATCCCTCGGGTCCACGGTGAGCCAGGCTCACGGTGAACCCGCGCACTGTGCGCGTGCGTCGGGTCGATCTGGACCGTCGGATCCAGATCCGACGCGCGAGGGCGAGGCGGGGCGCGTAAGTTAACGCGGACGGCCAGGATTAAAACGTTCGAAGGGGTACCACGTGGACGCACGAGATCGCACGCCGGGTTTAAATGAAAATCAACGCGCGAGATTAAAACGTAACGCTTTGACCCGATCCGACGGTGCGGATTAGATCGCGTACGTGGGCACACGCGCGTCGTCCGATCGCGATCGCACGGTCGGGATCAGATCCGACACGGCACGGGTACTCGACCCGTGCCGGTCGTCTCCTCCGGCAATGGCGAGCGGGCCAGCGGCCACGGCGAGCGACGGCGGCCCTATCTAAGCCTAGAAATGGAAAGAGGGCACTACGGCGGTCACGATGGTACCTTAGGCGAGGCGAGGGGTCGACGGAGCGTGGTCGGTGGCGAGGGTAGACGGCGGAGTGGTTCGGGCTCCTCGTCGGCGATGGAGTTTCGGCGATCTCCTTGGCCAGCGAAGGTGTGGCCGAGGTAGGGGTGGTCTTTGCGGTCACGGAGGTGCGGTCGACGAGAACGGAGGGGCACTCCGGCGACGGCGATCGACGGCTGGCGGACAGGTGGCGGTGTTGCGCTAAAAACCGGGTGGGGTGCGTTCTGATCGTGCTCGAGGCGAGTGGGCGTGGGGGTCGGACGCGGCGGAGGTCGGGGGGTTTAAATAGGGCGTCGGAGGGGGCTTGCATGCAAGGAAAATCGAGGGAGGGGTTGAAGTCGCCGGCGAGGGCGCGGCCATGCACGACGCTGCGTTCCCGGGGGCTTAAACGCGCCCTTTAACGCGATTAAACGGGCAGGGGGGCTCGGGGTGCATTAAACCGGTGGCAATTGAATGCGGGAGGGGCCAGCGGGGCGGATTCGAGGCGGGGTCGTCGGCCGGCGGGATTTGGGGGCGGAGGCGGGAGGTTGAAGGCGAAGCTGACAGGCGGGGGCCACTGACCAGCGGGTGCGAGCACGCGCGAGAGAGGGGACTGACAGGCGGGGCCGCGGTGTCGGGTGCGCGCGAGAGGAGAGGGGGTCACTGACGGGTGGGACCTGGTTGTCAGGTGGCGCGCGCGAGGAGGAGTGGGCTGGGCCGGCCGGGAGAGAGGGAAGAGGGGAGGGGAGCCCATTACTGTTTTAAAACTTTTCTGAATAAAAATAATTCCAGGAATTGGACTGAAATATTAGGGCTACTTCCAAGGTTGATAAAAATTTATAAAAATCCTCAAAAATATTTCTTGGCTTTGGGAGTTTATACAAAAATTTTCAGCTCCTGGTTTGGCCATCTACTCTATGTTGTAGTTCAAAAGGGTATAAAAGAGTATTAAAAGTATTTTCAGAAATATAAATTCCAAGAAATTGATTTTAATAATATTTTTATTGTATTGAAAATTTGGGGTGTTACAACCTATCCCCCTTACAAGAATCTCGTCCTCGAGATTGGAACGCTACTCGAATAACTCGGGGTATTGGGCTTTTAGTTCGTCTTCCTTTTCCCAAGTGGCTTCTTCGGCGGGATGGTTGTTCCATTGAACTTTGCAGAAGCGAACAACGCGACTCCTGGTTACTCTCTCCTTGGTTTCCAAGATCTTGACGGGTTTCTCTATGTAGGTCAAGTCTTCTTGGACATGAAGCTGCTGAAGGTCGGCTTGCTCGGTGGGTACACGGAGGCACTTCTTCAGTTGAGAGACATGGAACACATCGTGAACGCCTGCCAAGGATGGGGGCAGTTTGAGTTGATATGCCACTTCTCCCTGTCGTCGGAGGATCTGGAAAGGTCCGACGTAGCGGGGTGCTAGTTTGCCTTTCATGTTGAACCTTTGAGTGCCACGGAGGGGAGTGACTCGGAGGTAGACATAATCGCCCTCCTCAAAGGCTAGGTCTCTTCGACGGTTGTCGGCATAGCTCTTTTGCCTGGATTGGGCTGCCTTCAATCGGTCTCTTATGATCTTAACCTTCTCTTCAGCTTCTCTTAATAAATCAGTCCCAAACAGTTGCGACTCTCCGGTTTGGTCCCAGAGCAACGGCGTTCTGCACTTACGTCCATAGAGTGCTTCGAACGGGGACATTTGCAGGCTGGCTTGATAGCTGTTGTTGTAGGAGAACTCTGCATACGGTAAGTTCTTGTCCCACATTCTGCCAAAGTCTAGAGCGCAAGCCCTAAGCATATCTTCCAATATCTGGTTGACCCTTTCGGTCTGACCGTCGGTCTGTGGATGATAGGCGGTGCTGAAGTTCAGCCGGGTGCCGAGTTCCTCTTGAAGGTTCTTCCAAAACTTGGAGGTAAACTGACTCCCGCGGTCAGATACAATCTTCTTAGGAACTCCGTGGAGGCACACGATTCGGGTCATATACAACTCGGCCAACTTGGCGACGGTGTACGTTGTCTTGACCGGAACGAAGTGGTGAGTCGGTCGACGATCACCCAGATAGAATCATGACCAGCTTGGGTCCTGGGCAGTCCCGTGATGAAGTCCATTCCTATTTCTTCCCACTTCCATTCAGGGACCTTGAGAGGTTGAAGAAATCCGGCAGGCCTCTGATGCTCTGCCTTGACTCGCCGGCATGTGTCGCACTTGGCCACATACTCTGCTATTTCTCTCTTCATGCTGACCCACCAATATTTTTCCTTCAGGTCTTGATACATCTTTGTACTCCCGGGATGGATGGAGTATAGAGTATCGTGGGCTTCTTGAAGGATGAGGATCTTCAATTCAGGCTGGTCGGGTACACATATCCGGTTTCCGAACCAGATGGTACCATGCTCGTCCTCGGAAAACCCGGGGGCTTTACCCTTCCTCATGTTTTGTTGGATCTCCAGGATGTCCGGGTCTTCCTTCTGCTTTTCCCGGATTTGGTCTATTAAGACAGGTCGAGATTCCAAGGCAGCGAGGTACGCTCGGGTGGTGATCCCTAGGTTTAACCTTTCCATTTCTTTGTAGAGTAAAGGAGCTTGGTCCTGAATCACGATGGCATTGCAGTACCCTTTTCGACTAAGGGCGTCTGCCACCACGTTCGCTTTGCCCGGATGATAATGGATGCCCAAGTCGTAATCCTTGATCAGTTCCAACCATCTCCTTTGCCTGAGGTTCAGATCTGGTTGGGTGAATATGTACTTGAGGCTCTTGTGGTCGGTGAAGACCTCACACCGATTCCCCACAAGGTAATGTCTCCATATCTTCAAGGCATGCACCACGGCCGCTAATTCCAGGTCGTGGGTTGGGTAGTTCAGCTCATGCGGTCTCAGTTGCCGAGAGGCATAGGATATCACTTTCCCTTCTTGCATTAAGACGCATCCCAATCCTTGACGAGAGGCATCACAGTAGACGTGGAAGTCTTTCCGGATGTCTGGTAGAGTCAGAATGGGAGCTGACACTAGCTTCTTCTTGAGGGTCTGGAAGCTCTCTTCGCAATCGGGGGTCCATTCAAACTTTACTTCCTTCTGCAGAAGTCTGGTCATAGGCTTGGCGATCTTGGAAAAGTTCTCGATGAACCGGCGGTAGTATCCGGCCAATCCGAGAAAACTCTGGATCTCGGTCACCGTTGTGGGCTGCAGCCAGTTGGTTACCGCTTCAACGGTGGTTGGGTCCACTGCTATTCCTCCGGCAGATATAACATGGCCGAGGAACTTCACCTCAGACGACCAAAATTCACATTTGCTGTACTTGGCGTACAGTTGTTGCTCCCTTAGCTTTCCGAGGGTCAGACAGAGGTGAGTCTCGTGTTCTTCCTTGGTCTTGGAGTAAACGAGGATATCGTCGATGAATACCACGATGAACTTGTCCAAGAACTCCATGAATACGTTGTTCATCATGTTCATGAAAAAGGCCGGGGCATTCGTGAGTCCGAACGACATCACGGTGTACTCGTAGAGTCCATAGCGAGAGGTGAAGGCAGTCTTGGGTATGTCTTCTTCTCTAATCCTCAACTGGTGATAACCTGACCTGAGGTCAATCTTGGAAAACACCGAGGATCCTTTCAGCTGATCGAACAGGTCGTCGATCCGAGGCAATGGGTACTTGTTCTTGATGGTTACGTCGTTCAAGGCTCTATAGTCCACGCACATCCTCTTGGTCTTGTCCTTCTTCATGGCAAATATAAGAGGTGCACCCCAGGGTGAGGTACTTGGCCGAATATACCCTTTTTGTTCTAGGTCTTCGATGTTGCTCTTGACTTCGACTAGTTCATTGGCGGCCATTCGGTACGGGCGCTTGGAGATTGGAGTGGTCCCGGGGACAAGTTCGATTCTGAATTCGATGTCCCGCTTGGGAGGCATTCCGGGTAGGTCTTCAGGGAAGACATCCGCAAACTCCTTGACTATAGGCACCTCTTCAAGAGCTATCGAGCGAAGGGATGCTCCGAGTGGTTTGCGACTGGTCATCCGAAAGGTGACGGCTGCGCCTTCAGGGTTGGTTACTGTGACGGACTTGTTGGCACAGTCGATCACTCCCTTGTGCTTCATCAACCAATCCATCCCTAGGATGAGGTCAAGTCCGGTGCATTGGAGGAGGACTGGCTCGGCCCTAAACAGTACTCCTTGGATGTCAATTTGAACCTTAGGACTGTATAAGCGGGCTGAGGTCCTATTGCCGGGAGTGGCAATCACCATGGGAATGGGTAGAGGGAGCACGTCCAGTTTGTTTGTTTTCACAAAATCTTCCGAGACGAAGGAGTGGGTTGCTCCAGAGTCAAATAATATTACGGCTGGTACGGAATTCGCAGTAACGTACCGAGCACGACTTTAGAAGCCTCCTGAGCTTCCTCCGCACTGATGTGATTGACGCGGGCACGGACCGCCTGGTTGGGTGCCGCGCCTTGGGCTTGCTTGGGGTGGGGACACTGGTGTGCATAGTGTCCTTCCTTGCGGCAGTTGAAGCAGACTACCGGCCTTCCTTGGCGATCCTTCAAGATCGGGGCCTTGGCGGCTGGTGTCGGCTGAGCGGCCGGAGCTGGTGGAGCGGGGCGAGGGTGCCCGGCGTTGGATCCACCGGCGGCGTGAGGCGGCCTGTAGGCGGGCCGAGGATGGTAGGCAGGCGCCGGTGGCGGAGGGACGAAGCGGGGCCTCTGAGAGTTCGCCTGCTGATGCTTGAAGGCGATCATTTTCCTCTTCTTGAGGTCCAGCTTGTTCTGCTCAGTCTCTTGGATGAGCGCTTTGTTGACTAGCCGTTGGAAGTCGGCGAAGTCGGCGGCGACGAGCTGAATGGACATCTCATCCTTAAGTCCCCGGAGGAACTTGGCTTGGCGGAGGGCGTCGGTGCGGACTTCCTCCGGTGCGTAGAGGGCGAGGCGGTTGAACTCATGGAGGTACTCCATGACGGTCCTGTTGCCTTGCTGCAGGTCGTGGAACTCCTGCTGTTTCACCGCGATGACGCCGGCGGGGACGTGGGCGGCACGAAAAGCGATGGTGAACTCCGCCCAAGTCACCACGTGGCCCTCAGGCTGGGACTCACGATAGTTGTCCCACCATTCAGCGGCGGGACCCTGGAGCTGGTGAGTGGCGAAGGCCACTCGCTCCCGGTCGGTGCAGGGGAGGAGGTCGAGCTTCTTTCCGATGGTGTGGAGCCAATCTCCGGCCTCCATCGGGTTGGTGGTGCTTGAGAAGATGGGCGGGCGCACGCGCAGGAACTCGGAGAGTTGCGGAGCGGGCGCGGGTGCTGGTGCGCGAGGGGCGGGTTCCCCGTTCTGCAGACGGTCCAACTGAGCTTGTTGGTTCTGTATTTGGGTGAGGAGGGCGGTGATCAGGTGCTTCTGATTCGCCATCATCTCCACCAAGGTGGGGTGGTTGGCGGAAGGCGACCCAGATTGACGCGGGCCCGTTGCACCCCGGTTGGGTACAACACCCTCGGGCGCATCACGACTCCCTCCTGCTCCGTTGTTGGAACCGGTGTTCTGGTGATCGGCCATCTTCTGAATATACATAGTGATAAAGCAAAAGATGATGAAACAATAATACAACCAAAAATATCATATAAGATTCAAGCACATAAATATATAGAGTGGTATAAATTGTTCATTACATCCAAGCTCTTATTCCATCTACAACCCAACTCGTTGCAGACGGCACCACATACAAAATTATGATCTTTATTTAAATAGCGTCTCCTAACGCCTACTCGCCACCGGAGGCGGTCTCCGTGCTCTCGGAACCACGAGTGCGCGGCTCCAGAGAGATGGTGGGCTCGAGAAAATTCTCGATGATGGAGTCAGAGACGAGGCCGGGGCGTGGTGTAGGGGCGCTGGTGGAGGGTCTGGCGGGGAGGGTCGTGGCGGGATCCTCTTGGGGCGAGGGAGGGGCTCACGGATGGGCTTCTTCTTCCTTGGAAGAAGAGGAACCATCTCCGCTATATCCTTCTGCAGCTGCATAATCTTGCGCTGCAACTCGCCATTCCGCTGGATCAAGTTCTTCGTTTCTTCACGAAGGAACTCAACCGCCTCATGGTGCTCGTCGGCGTCGAGCACCGCCTCGGTGTGGAGATCATCCATGGCCTGTAGTAGACGCGACTGCCGGGCCATGACCGGATCACCCACGGAGTGAACTCCGAGGTAGATGCTACGGTGGGCTCCGGGAGTACGCTTCGGCACGAGCCGGAAGGACGAGTTCTGAAGACGATCGTCGTAGATCATCCTCAGCTCCATGAGGGCCTGGAGGGTGACTCGTTGGCACGCGACGTCGAAAGTCGGGCCCCCAAGTGCGGTGGTATAGGGCGGCAGGTGTTCTCCGGAGCCGTGGACGGTGAGGGAGACGTCGCAAGGCCCGGCGAACTCGTCGGGGTACACTCCTTGGAATTCGGGTTCGAAGAGGAACCCGAGGAAGGTGAGCATCATACGGAGCTCCCGGACGAAGCCCTCGTAGTGGCGGCAGTAACTGTGGACTTGGTAGACAGGCATCTACAAAACAGCAAGTTGAATAAAAGTGAGGAGAGGAACAAAGTTTATGAAGTAGATTTTCGAGAAATAATTTCCTGTGGCTAATGGCTAGGCGGGTCTGTTTGGCTTCCTACAGTCGAGTCGGCTCTGATACCATCTTGTAGCGCCCCGATTTAACAAACCGAGACATTATTGAATTTCCATAGAAAAACAATAATACAAGAGGTTCATCATGTGACAATCGTACATACGACAGTATTCATGGTACGCAGACCATATTTATTACATCAAAGTCTTAGTAAAAACAGTAATAAAATAATTAAACAGCGGCATGACGAACTTCTTCTTCAGGATCTTTCTTCTCGACTGGGTCGTTACTCCAGACCGTCCTCATAGTAAGCATCCTCTGTGGGGTCCAACGGGTATGAGTACAAAAAGTACTCAACAAGCCACCGCAAATGCAAGTAATAATGCAGGATAATAAACAAGGAAGGGTAATGGCTAACATTGCGGAAAAGTACCGTTTCAGTTATTGCATTTAGTGTAATCATATTTTAATCATGCGGAAAGTAAACATGAACATCATCAACATCAACTAACTCGAGGGGTACAGTCAGCCCCACCTCGCTCAACGGTCCTTACATGGCAATCCATCATGCAAATTCATACTCAAAGTAAACTAACTGGGGGATGTCACGCAACCCGCCCTTGACCGTGGGCTCGGCTTTTCAAAAAGATTTTAGACTCTGATCAGAGATGTACTACTGTACCTACAAGGCACGCACTCATCCCAAACGAGATGACCCATTTCACGGGAACTCGTGCCAAAACCTCAATATGAGATGTTCCAAGCGATAACCACCCGCTCTAGGTTTCGCCGGCGCGCCGGGCCGCATCCCGGCTAACGTCGCACCCCCTTTTGCGCCACATTGGTACAAGTCACCCGCAGGTGCAACTTGACCCATCTCCAAGTGGTGGCCTCGGTTTGGAACAACCCATACCTTAGTTAGGACTTACCCACTAGACTTGTGGTTAGTACGTAAGTGTATTGCAACGGATCCCTCAGACCGGTCCTTATAGTGCCCCGGGTGCTACCGACCAATGCCCTAGCTTGCACCCGGAACCCACCATGCATACACTCACAACCATAACTCATCACCAATAGAATTTCCAAGGATAAGAAGTAACGGGGATCATATAATAGAACCATTTTGCTACGACTCATTTTTATCCTATAGCGATCGTGTCAATACATTGGACACTAGCTAATATCATGGATCATATGGTGACAAGGAGGTTAGGCGAGATAGCATGGCTTGGGTTGCACATCAAGGTCGGGGGATCCTAATTAAATATAATGTAAGGGTTCATTTGACTAATGCATATATAACCTATGTGTTTTAGCGATAGTGTAATCAAACATGGGTTCAATATGCTCAAAAGATTGGTTTGGTGACTTGCCTTGTTCAGCGAAAGGCGAAGGAGGGACTTCCGGGAAGTATTCCGGCTCCTCGGCGACGTCGTAGTCTTTTTAATATAATAAAGTAAAACAAGAAGAACACATTCAATCAAATAATATAACAATGCATTATAAGCACATAAGTTACAGTTGGTTTGATTAAAAATAAAATAATTTCCATTGTTAAGATTCTGTGGTTTATCTCAAAAATGAATTTTAAAGGAATTTAAAAAGTAGTCCTTTTTAGAAAGGGGTTTTAAAAGGGGTTATCCTCATTTTTAAGTTCTCTAATAAATTGAAAATGAAAGCTTCATAGAAAACTTAGTGTTTTGTTCCTATCAACAGAAAATAAATGAATATAAACTTCACTGGAATTTAAATAATTAAACTTACATTTTTAACCCTAGGGTATTTAAATGTTCATTTAATTAAACATGAAATAGTGAAAGTAACCCTACTGTTTTTATTGCATAAACATGTGGAGAATATTATTATGGATTTTCTGAAATTGGAATGGCAATTTTTAGAGTTCAAATGCGCCAGATATGAATTTTACAAGTTTTAAACCTTTTCTGGAATTTATTTTCAAATTTTAAATCCCTCGGGTCCACGGTGAGCCAGGCTCACGGTGAACCTGCGCACTGTGCGCGTGCGTCGGGTCGATCTGGACCGTCGGATCCAGATCCGACGCGCAAGGGCGAGGCGGGGCGCGTAAGTTAACGCGGACGGCCAGGATTAAAACGTTCGAAGGGGTACCACGTGGACGCACGAGATCGCACGCCGGGTTTAAATGAAAATCAACGCGCGAGATTAAAACGTAACGCTTTGACCCGATCCGACGGTGCGGATTAGATCGCGTACGTGGGCACACGCGCGTCGTCCGATCGCGATCGCACGGTCGGGATCAGATCCGACACGGCACGGGTACTCGACCCGTGCCGGTCGTCTCCTCCGGCGACGGCGAGCGGGCCAGCGGCCACGGCGAGCGACGGCGGCCCTATCTAAGCCTAGAAATGGAAAGAGGGCACTATGGCGGTCACGATGGTACCTTAGGCGAGGCGAGGGGTCGACGGAGCGCGGTCGGCGGCGAGGGTAGACGGCGGAGTGGTTCGAGCTCCTCGTCGGCGATGGAGTTCCGGCGATCTCCTTGGCCAGCGAAGGTGTGGCCGAGGTAGGGGTGGTCTTTGCGGTCACGAAGGTGCGGTCGACGAGAACGGAGGGGCACTCCGGCGACGGCGATCGACGGCTGGCGGACAGGTGGCGGTGTTGCGCTAAAAACCGGGTGGGGTGCGTTCTGATCGTGCTCGAGGCGAGTGGGCGTGGGGGTCGGACGCGGCGGAGGCCGGGGGGGTTTAAATAGGGCATCGGAGGGGGCTTGCATGCAAGGAAAATCGAGGGAGGGGTTGAAATCGCCGGCGAGGGCGCGGCCATGCACGGCGCTGCGTTCCCGGGGGCTTAAACGCGCCCTTTAACGCGATTAAACGGGCAGGGGGGCTCGGGGTGCATTAAACCGGCGGCAATTGAATGCGGGAGGGGCCAGCGGGGCGGATCCGAGGCGGGGTCATCGGCCGGCGGGATTTGGGGGCGGAGGCGGGAGGTTGAAGGCGAAGCTAACAGGCGGGGGCCACTGACCAGCGGGTGCGAGCGCGCGCGAGAGAGGGGACTGACAGGCGGGGCCGTGGTGTCGGGTGCGCGCGAGAGAGGAGAGGGGGTCACTGACGGGTGGGACCCGGTTGTCAGGTGGCGCGCGCGAGGAGGAGTGGGCTGGGTCGGCCGGGAGAGAGGGAAGAGGGGAGGGGAGCCCATTACTGTTTTAAAACTTTTCTGAATAAAAATAATTCCAGGAATTGGACTGAAATATTAGGGCTACTTCCAAGGTTGATAAAAATTTATAAAAATCCTCAAAAATATTTCTTGGCTTTGGGAGTTTATACAAAAATTTTCAGCTCCTGGTTTGGCCATCTACTCTATGTTGTAGTTCAAAAGGGTATAAAAGAGTATTAAAAGTATTTTCAGAAATATAAATTCCAAGAAATTGATTTTAATAATATTTTTATTGTATTGAAAATTTGGGGTGTTACAATTGCCCGGAGATTTCTACGTACCGAATGCCGGAGTTCATCATCAGCGACAAAGCCACTTGGATCCTTTTCAGCTTCCGGTCGAGGGGCTCAAGGGCCGCAGCAGAAGACGAAGGGCACATAGTGCCGAAGTACTCCAAGGTACCTTGAAGGGCCTCCAAGGTACGTTCCGCCATACCGGAGTTCTTCCTCTCCGCTGCTTCTAGCCCTGCAAAAGTCGCAGATACCTCGGCCACCTGGAGCATTAAAGAGCTCTTCTGGGCCATTGCCTGGTTGAGAGCCCCCTAGAGCTCCACCAACTATGCACTCGAAGAAGCAGCCGCTTGGCGGAGCCTTTCAACTTCCGCCCGAAGGACGACATGCTCAGCTTCGACCTCTTGGGCAGAGGAGCGAAGCGCGTCGCTGTCTTGTCGCGCTATCCGGAGGGCTTCGTCGGACGCTGCCCTAGCCCTCCGTTCCACTAGGTTTTCTTCCTCCAGCTTGATGGATCTCTCGTTGGAGCCGTTAAGAGCTGTCTGGAGGGTAGTAACCTTCCTTTTGAGGCGATTAATCTCAACCTCATTGGAAGACGCTGCCGCTCTAGCAAGGACAAATTGCTGCAAAAAAACAAGTAAGTACCGAAGTATTTATGATCACTAATGCGAAGTAGCTATGGTGTTTTTTCATACCTGAAGGGTAGCCCTTTCGAGGGCTGTGTTGAGGGTCGAAGCCCTAGCCTCGCTCAAGACGGAGACCAAGTCCGAATTGGCGATATCCTGGCTTTTCTCTGCCAGGGGCTCCATGAGCCTTCGGAGGCCCTCCCGCTGCTCCAAGAACGGAGCCAGCAGAGGAAGCCAAGATAAGGCTTGATAGTCATCTGTTGCGGCTTCATCCTCCGAATTGCCGACGGAGGTCGTGGCAGGGCCAGGAAGAAGGCCGAGGCTAGATATGCTCTTGCCTCTCCCCGGCACGAAAGAAGGCAAGGAGGGCGAAGCAGGGATACCCCGATCGTCGGCAGCTACCCCTTCAACCAAAGCCGCGTCAGTAGGGGCAACCTCGACCGTCGGAACCGCCACCACAGGAGCGATCTCCGTCGCCAAATCTGCTCTGAGTGGCGCATCCTCCGCTCCGACGGGCGCATCCTCCGCTCCGACAGGCGCATTCTCCACCACCAAGCCTGGAGCATCCGAAGGCGTAGGGGGGTCCACTCGGGCAGTGGCCTCCAAAGATACTGGGACTTCAGGCGCCGCCGGAGCATCGATGCCCTTAGAGGTACCTATTTTGTCAACAAAATTAATAAGTATATTACAAGGAACAATTTGCAGGTATTAGTCACAAAGGGAGCTTCGAGGAGTACCTTCGGAGGCCTCGTGGGGTAGGATCGCTGGATCCTCCAGGACCTCGTACATCTGAAGGATGTCGGCGAAGTCATCTCCCGAGGCCCTCTCCTCCGCATTCCTTGCCGGAGCCACGACTTTCGCCGTAACCGCCTCAGGTGTGGGCGAGTTGGGAGTGGCAGAGACCGACTCCACATGTACGATGACGGGCGCAGGGGGAACTGTCGGGGTTACGCCTGCTAGCTCCCTAACGGAAGTTCCATGGGGGACCTCCTGATGAGGACATCACTAGCTTGGATATGACCATGATTGTGAGCAAACAAACTAAGGTGCATGCTTTCTACGTTAGATTTAAATTTTATTTATTTGAACCATGGATGCTACACCATGAGGTACTTTTAATTTCAATTACAGAAATTCTCACATGGATCAAGCAACACGTTGAGAGCGCAAAAAGGGCATGGAACATCATGGAAGTTGATTGGGGACCAAGTCAAGGGCATGAAAACATAATATACAATTTTGGGACGTTATTTATGTGCCAAGGGAAAGTGGAGATTAACATCTACACATTTTCGACACGGATTCGGACTGCATGGACAGCAACAAATTCAAACGTGCACAACTTTTACATGGCAGCTCCGATTTGGATGATCGTGGACTTTTTGGAAAGATTGAGACGTCCTCTTTCAAACGGATGCAGCTACACTTCCAGATTCGATCCGAGGAGATTGCAATAACCAAAACAATGCGTGTTACTCAGACTCGGACTTCAAGGAGAGCACGAGATTCACACATGCATATCTTTCACATGGAAGCTCCGATTTAGATGATCTTGGACTTTTTGGAAAGCTGAGGATGTCTAAATGGAAGATAATATATTTATTCCACCGAAAGAATCACGGCCAAGGCTTAAGGATCTAAGTTTCTCTTTTCTAGTAATTCTGTTTTGGAAATAATTAGTAGTTTCTATATGTAATAAGTTTCCAAACTTTGGGGACGTCCCTAGGGCTATAAATACCCCTAGAGACTTCAGTTGTAATTCGGGTTTTGATTAGATAAAAGTTTATCCAATGCTACTTGTCCGTGTAAACCTGTGATCGGTTAGATCGCCGGTTTCACGTTTCAGAACCCCAACTATCCCTGTGCGTCTTTCATATCCAGCAATTCTAGTTGCTCCTTTAGTTCTTGCTCGTTCTTCGATTGCTTGCAGGAACAAGGTTGATCACCGATAAGATCAACAACCCTTGGAGTTGGTGTATCGATCGCTAAGGCGCAACACGAACGTCTCGTACGGTTGTAGTCGGGTCGTCAACGTCGTCTCCATTCAATCGAAGTTACCATCTCTTATCAACTCACCGAAAGATCGGGCCATCCAAGTATACATCAAGGGGCAACCTCGACCGTCGGAACCGCCACCACAGGAGCGATCTCCGTCGCCAAATCTGCTCCGAGTGGCGCATCCTCCGCTCCGACGGGCGCATCCTCCGCTCCGACAGGCGCATTCTCCACCACCAAGCCTGGAGCATCCGAAGGCGTAGGGGGGTCCACTCGGGCAGTGGCCTCCAAAGATACTGGGACTTCAGGCGCCGCCGGAGCATCGATGCCCTTAGAGGTACCTATTTTGTCAACAAAATTAATAAGTATATTACAAGGAACAATATTGCAGGCATTAGTCACAAAGGGAGCTTCGAGGAGTACCTTCGGAGGCCTCGTGGGGTAGGATCGCTGGATCCTCCAGGACCTCGTACATCTGAAGGATGTCGGCGAAGTCATCTCCCGAGGCCCTCTCCTCCGCATTCCTTGCCGGAGCCACGACTTTCGCCGTAACCGCCTCAGGTGTGGGCGAGTTGGGAGTGGCAGAGACCGACTCCACATGTACGACGACGGGCGCAGGGGGAACCGTCGGGGTTACGCCTGCTAGCTCCCTAACGGAAGTTCCATGGGGGACCTCCCCTAGGTCTTTGTCGTCATCTAGGAGGTAGGTCTCGAAGGCCAACGCTATCTGAGCGTCGGAGTCCTCTATCTCCTCAGAGGCTGAGCTCTGAGCACCCGACGACGAAGCTGACGAGGCAGGCGTCAACCGCGAAGGGGGCTTCGCTACTTTCTTCTTCTTGGACGGCTGCTTGCTGGCTTTCTTGGATGGTTCAGCAGTGACCTTCCTTTTGCGAGCAGCCGCTCCGATCGAGTCGAAGTTAGGAAGTGGAGGGGGCTCCATCCCGAGAGCTCCCCATACTCTGTTGGAGCGCTCCCAGCATCCCACCAGCTCTAGTCTTTTTTGCTTTTCGGCCACCGAAGGGGCTCCGAGAACTCGTTCGGTAGCTCGAACTATGTCCTCCGGAGCCAACGCCAGAGGAGCCACTGAAAGAAAAGGGTATGATATCGTAAATATAATTGTTTCCTTTATCTAACATAATGCTGCAGGAAATGAAGTCTTACCTAGGTTTCGGAGATCTCCCTCCGAGGCCTGTTGAAACACGACCGACCAGTTAGCTCTAAGGGAGGGATTCGAAGGGCGATAAACTCTTCGGCTAGGTCGTGCATACTCATGCAGCGAGCCACCGAAGTGAGCAGCCCTAGCCTCGTCGAGAGCAGGCTAGGGTTCGGGGAGATCCCCGCCTCCTTCCGGAACCAAATCTCCTAAAGAGGACCTGCGAGGGGGGAGTCCTCCCCGACTTCGGCGTAAAACCACCGAAGTATCCAATTGGTGTACCATCTGTCATTGATGGACTTTGCAGGGAAGTGAAGGGCATGCTCCTTCCGTGGTTGTAAATTGACGCTGCCGAAAGCTATGGTCACCTTAGAATCCCTAGGCCCATCCTGTGGCTTCGGCTGGCATATGGCCTCGTGGGTCGCGGCGAAGATCTCGGAGTGCCCTTTGCACCCCTCCGTCTGGAGCGCCCATTCGAAGACGGCCAGGCGAGCGATGGCGTTGGGAGACAGTTGAGGTAAGGTTATGTGGAACAGGTCTAGTACCTCCGCCAAGAAGTCTACGGCTGGAAGCCCCAAGCCTGCTTCGAAGAACGCTTCAAAGACCACCACCTCCCCGCTTCGTGGCCTTGGAGTTGATTCCGGTCCAGGGACCCGAGTCCTCAATCCAGCGCCCAGTTTCCCATCCACGACCTCTTCAATGGACTCAGTGGTGCTCATGGATTGACCAAGGAGGAAGCTTTGGGCGATTTTCTTCTTGGAAGGCGGACGGAGCTCCCGAGGGTTCTTGGGCCAAGCGCCGCTCGAAGTCCCTGCCATTGCCGCTGCTGACGAGGCGGCCCACGCCTGCCTCTGCGCAAGAGTGCTGGCTGCCGCTGGAGCGGTGTGGCTAGTTCTTGCCATTCGCTCGAATGCTCAAGAGGTTGGAGGATTGGGGAAAATGAATCACGAGTACTGGAAGCGGTAAAAAGTCTCGGTTAATCCTTGTCTTTCCCTTTTATAACCGCTCGTCGGGTGTTACTCTTCGATTGCTTTCACACTGTAGGTTCGGCTTCTATCGCTGGCGAGTGGGTCTAGTAAATGGAACGGCAAGCAACCGCCGTAAAAATCGATCGTTACCTTTTGCAGAGTATAACGGTTACTTGTGCCATAACGGCTATAATCAAACGGTTCTTCACGACGTTTGCGCTCCGAAATGGTTCTCTTCCCAGTACGTGTTCCCATCGCATAAGGAACCCGAAGGGGGAAGTTCGAATGTTTTGGATCTGAAGCCTTCTGCTGAGCTATAACATGTCTGAATCCCTTTTAAGTCTCGAAAGATAGAAATGTCCCTTCCGTATACTGCCTTCTTTCTAAACAGGTTAACTACAGAAAGGCGTATTCGAGGGGCTACTGTTGGGGGAAATTACTCCATTTTCAGGACTTAAAGATTAATACTTCAAAGGCTATGAAGTGCTCCGAAGCTGTGAGCACTTGCCTGGAGGTAAAGGCGTCAAGCCGAAGGGTGCATTGATGCGAAGCCCTAGTGAACCCTCCGAATGAGAGATAACGGCTCCGAAGCTGAGCGACAAGATGGATGAGATGTTTGGCTTATCCATCTATCTCGTAGTGCTTTACCTTTTATACCCTTGTCCTTGGTACCGAATAGTTTCCACTATGTCGGTTGTAATCTAGGGGTAATTAGGTCTTTTCCTTATGCGTTTTTACCTATAAATACCCCTCTCTATACCCTGTAACGGGGGGGGCCTAGAACAAGTTATTCAATACACGCATTCAGACTATTCGAGCTATTATCCAACTCGGAGGTTCGAAGTAGTCCTAAGCACAAACTCTTTGTTTGTTTGTTCTTGATCTCAGAGAACCTGTTGGTGTAAACTTTTGCACCAACAAATATGATCACAAAGTCTACATCTAGACCGTGTGTTTCCTCCTTAACCCTTTCCGGTCTTCTCAAGCAACTCTATATATCTCCATAATGGCTTTCTATTGTCATCATTTGGTGAAATAACTCTATTAGAACGTAGAAATTGGCTTGCCATAGCAGCATTACTTGCAAGATGATATGTATTACCACTTCCACTACCACTACCACTATTATACTCAGATGCATTTGAGCCATAAAATCCCGATCCACTATTACTATCCATCAATCTACGAATTAAATTCACACAAAGTCACAAACAAATAAAACACAGTACTAAACTACTAATAAAATCAGAACTCAAGTCACTATAAGTACTCAGGGTTGGAAAACAAAAACTGAAAAAAGAGATCTGCTCACTTGCTCACTGTGAACCGAGCGGCGAGCAGGTTGGAGCTGGACTGCTGGAGCGGCGACTCGGCGTGCTCGACTGCTCGTCGCCTCGTCGGTGCCTCGGTGGAGTCGCCGGCACTCCGGCAGCGAAGAGCCTCGCCTCCAAGCGCACGGCCGGCGGCGACTGGCGGCGCGGCGGCGACTCTAGGGCGACGCGAGTTAGGGCACAGCCACACAGGTATGGGGGTCGAGGGAGGTCACGGGCTGGGCGTCGGGCAATTTCTCCCTCCTTTGTTTGCCGTATCCCGTGCCGGCGAGCCGAGTCGGATACGTATCTAGTTTTTTTTATTTTTTGGAAAATCAAAAATTGCAGGATACGCACCGGATACGTATCCGGCCGTATCGGATACATATCCGTATCCGGAGACGAATCCGATACGGGTACGCTGGTTTTGGGGGGTATCCGAGCTTCACAGCTTTCTACCAGGTGGCCTTCTCAATCTATCTTATTCATGTGTTACATCATCTGGTATTGGCTCATATTGACTTGATTGTGTACTAGGAGAAAATGTAGCAGAAGTTGCATCCATAAACCTCTTTTGTTTTTTCTGAGACAATTTAGTAGTTCATTTTGGATGAAGATGTAAGACATTCCAGCAATGTAATAATAAACATGATTTCCCTCCTTTTTCTTCTGCTTGGAAGAGAGCACAAGCATGAGTAATCTGTAGTTCACAAACATGTTTAAAGAACTGAATCTATATATCTATGTATCTATATATCGTAGTAAAAGAGAAAGGTACGCACATAATCTCTCTCTGTCATTCCACTTTGTCTTCTATTTTGAATCCCATCATAGCATTCACAAAATTTGTTAACTTGTTCCTGAATATATGCCCAATGGTTGGCGAGAGAATTCTGGTTACGCATAGAAGAAAATGACTTATTCTCATGAAAGTACTGGTGAATTCTTGACTAATAAGAATTACGAGTTTGTTCATTTCCTGTCACTGCATCCAAACTTGTATTAAGCCATGCCGACACTAACAAGTTAACTTCATTCTCTGTGAATTTTTTTGAACTCTTGTTGTTTGGTCTCACAGATACAATATCCTCTTGAACTTATGATTGCTCCTCAATTGGTATAAATTCTTGACTCTCTTCCCAGTTTGAGGCATCAATTTCTGAGCTCAACAAGTCTACATATTTATCCATTGAAGTACCTATAACCACAGTAATAACAACAACATAATAAAATAAACCACATAACTCAGAAATAAAACAACAATGTCTATGTGTTTAACTTGAACAATGTCAATTTCTAATTGAAACTCCTGTATACACAAATATAAACTTCTGTGTTAATGAGATGTAGCACTATAGGATATCTTTTGTTTTCCATGGAAACATGGCTAAGATGGGTACAAAATTGTAGAAAACTAAAGGCCACAGGCAGCTAGAAACCGCATCAGAAAAATATTGATAGTAAAAAGACCTTTCTTCATGAACATCTAGCAGCTGGGAACTGCAAAATATAACATTTCTGATGAGAAAAATGTGCCAGCCGCTCCCCCTCCACCACGAACAGGCCCACAGTATCCTTCTCTCCCTTGGCGGTGGTTGCTCTCCTCCTAGAAGCTGTCGTGCTGCCACCACCTCCAAAGCAGCAGATCCTCTCCACCGCCCTAGCCCTCTTTCTTCACCTGCCGGATCTGGATGGCCTCTCCCTCTCTCCGTTTCTTTTTTCTCCATTTCTTTTTCAAGCTAACAAATAAACCAAGCAGAGTAGAAAATACTCACCTCATCGAAGTGGCTGAGTGGCTTGGAGGGAGGAAGACGTCGGTCGGCTTGGAGGGAGGAGAACTGTAGATTGGCGCGGGAGATGATGAGCCAGTAATATTTGGAGGATGGTGGCCGGGAGGAGGCATGCTACTCCTGGCGTGCGGGATGAGCAGGATGGCAGTCTTCCATTTTTTGGCTTGCGCAATGCCGGCTCTACTAGAGACATATTTTTATGCTATAGCCGCCAAAAAAAGGATGGAGCATGTGACAACGTGAGTGCTAGAGATGCTCTTATTTGGCGAGTCAGAATTCCAATCTATTTGACGTGGATGAGCTGAGATTTTAGTTTTAAATTATGATATATTCATGTGAAATAAGTTAGGATTTCAGCCTAACAAATAAGTTCTAACATCAATATTCTATTCTTTGGAACTGCATGTCACCTATATCAGAATTCTGCCAACATTGTCTTGATCAGTTGTTGTTGTGTAGTGAATTTCTGTACACACATGAGTATAATAATATAATAACATGGTGACATTCTATACACACATATAGTGTATGTAATACAAATCTAGCAAGAAATTTGTCTATCTGAAATTCTGAATGCTTTCCCCATAAATAGTGGTTTCATAAACCAAACGAACTTGAAGTTACTAACAAAGTTTTGATACAAGTGTGTAAAATATGGCTGATATATCTCTCCAAAACACCATGTAATGTACCTCATCTTAAATCTAGGGTCTAGGATTGTGGCAATAACCATTAAATTAATTTTCTCCTTCCAATATTTATCAAATTTTTCTATCATTGCATCAGCCATACTTATCAAATAGCCATCTCTAGACTTTTGTGCCTCTCTTATTGCAATCTTAACATTGACTATGTAAGGATAAAAACATTGGCAGTGGGGTATGTTGATCCAAAAAATGCAGTGGTTGCACTAGCCATTTTCTCCAATATTGGTCTAAGTTTTTCAAACAATGTCCATTCAGATGGGGTAGGCTTCCACTCATACTTATGGTCTACTTCGGCATAATATGCAAATGCATCCTTGTAGGTAATACAAGAATCTAGCATTCTATAAGTTGAGCTCCATCTTGTTTTAACATCAAGAACTAACCCTTTTCCAACATCTATAGAATAATCATTGCAAACTTCAACAAACTTGTGCATACGAGATGGAGATTTCTTGAAGTATTTCACAGTGTGTTCTAAGACTATTTATCAATGAATCTAATGGTTGCAGGCCATCATTAACCACCAAATTGACTATGTGGGAAGCACAACGAACATGAAAATAATTTGGATCAAACTTTGTGTTCTTTCTAGCAAGAAGCTTGGCCTTCAAATTTGTAATAGCAATATCATTGTTTGAAGCATTATCAAGTGTTATTGACATGACCTTATCTTCAATTTTCCATTCCACCAAACAGTCAAAAATTGCATTTGCTATTACAATACCAGTGTGGGGAGGATCTAACTCAACAAAGTTTAGCACACGACATTGTAAATCCCAATTAGCATCTATGTAATGTGCCACCAAACACATGTATTGAAGATTTTGATTCGATGTCCACAAGTCAGTAGTCAAAGTGCTGGATTTAACCTCTCGAAGACTATTCTTAAGTTTGTCCTTTTTAGATTCATAAAGTTTCATATATTCATCTTTGATAGTCTTTCTACCAATCCATTCATAGTTGCTATTCATCCATTTCATCAAAACATTAAACCATTTATGCTCTACCATTCTAAATGAATACTCATGGACAATTATTATCTTAGCAACTAAAAGACGAGTGTGATCATGATCATATTCAGAAGGATTAACAACAAGAGACACACTGTAGCGCCCCGATTTAACAAAATCGAGACATTATTGAATTTCCATAGAAAAACAATAATACAAGAGGTTCATCATGCGACAACGTACATACGGTAAAATTCATGGTACGCAGACCATATTTATTACAACTTTGTTTTAATAAAACAGTAGAGTAAAATAATTAGAAAACGGCATGACGAACTTCTTCTTCAGGATTTTTCTTCTTGACTGGGTCGCTACTCCAGACCGTCTTCAAGATAAGCGTCCTCTGTGGGGTCCAACGGGTATGAGTACAAAAAGTACTCAACAAGCCACCGCAAATGCAAATAATAATGCAGGATAATAAACAAGGAAGGATAAAGGCTAACAATGCGGAATAAAGCAGTTGCAGTTATGACATTTAGTATAATCATATTTTAATCATGCGGAAAGTAAATATGAACATCATCAACATCAACTAACTCGAGGAGTACGTTTTACCTCCTCGCACAACGGTCCTTACATGTCAATCCATCATGCACATACATATTCAAAGTAAACTAACTGGGGGATGTCACGCAACCCGCCCTTGACCGTGGGCTCGGCTTTTCGAAAAGATTTAAGACTCTGATCAGAGATGTACTACTGTACCCACAAGGCACGCACTCATCTCAACGAGATGACCCATTTCACGGGAACTCGTGCCAAAACCTCAATATGAGATGTTCCAAGCGATAACCACCCGCTCTAGGTTTCGCCGGCGCGCCGGGCCGCATCCCGGCTAACGTCGCACCCCCTTTTGCGCCACATTGGTACAAGTCACCCGCAGGTGCAACTTGACCCATCTCCAAATGGTGGCCTCGGTTTGGAACAACCCATACCTTAGTTAGGACTTACCCACTAGACTTGTGGTTAGTACGTAAGTGTATTGCAACGGATCCCTCAGACCGGTCCTTATAGTGCCCCGGGTGCGACTGACCAATGCCCTAGCTTGCACCCGGAACCCACCATGCATACACTCACAACCATGACTCATCACCAACAGAATTTCCAAAGATAAGAAGTAACGGGATCATATAATAGAACCATTCCACTACGACTCATTTTTATCCTATAGCGGTCGTGCCAATACATTGGACACTAGCTAATATCATTGATCATATGGTGACAAGGAGGTTAGGCGAGATAGCATGGCTTGGGTTGCACATCAAGGTCGGGGGATCCTAAATAAATATAATGTAAGGGTTCATTTGACTAATGCATATACATAACCTATGTGTTTTAGCGATAGTCAATTCAGACATGGGTTCAATATGCTCAAAAGAATTGTTTGGTGACTTGCCTTGTTCAGCAAAGGGAGAGGGAGGGACTTCGGGGAAGTACTCCGGCTCCTCGGCGACGTCGTAGTCTTTTTAATATAAAGTAAAATAAAAAGAGTACCACATTCAATCAAACCATACAACATTACATTGCAAGCATATAAGTTAAAGTTGGTTTGGTTAAAAATAAATAAACTCAAAGTTTAAGGTTCTGAATTTTATAAATAATGTTAAAGGGATTAAAATGAAGGGTTGTCCTTTAGAAAACAAATGTTTAAATGTGATTATTGTCATATTAAATTCTCAAACAAGTGAAATGAAAAGTTCATGTCAATTTGGTGGTTTTCAGTGAATGGACAGAAGGGAAATTAATATAAATTTTTCTGAAGTTTAAATATTTAAATTCATATTTTAATCCTAAAGGCTTTTGAATAATTATTTGAATAAACATGAGAATGTCAAAATAAACCTACTGTTTTTATTGCATAAATGTGTAGAGAATAATTTTATGAATTTTCTGAAATTGGAATGGTAATTTTTAGAGTTCAAATGCATTAGATATGAATTTTACAAGTTTAAAAGCATTTCTGGAATTTTATTTTCAAATTTTAAACCCCTCGGGTCCACGGTGAGCCAGGCCCACGGTGAACCCGCGCACTGTGCGCGTGCGCCGGGTCGATCTGGACCGTCGGATCCAGATCCGACGCGCGAGGGCGAGGCGGGACGCGTAAGTGGCTACGGACGGCCAGGATTAAAACGTGCGAACCGGTACCACGTGGACGCACGAGATTAAACGCGGGGTTTTAAAACAAATGGACGCACGGGATTAAAACGTACCCCTTCGCCGAGATCTAACGGATCAGATTAATCCGCACACGGGGATTAACTATCACCGTCGGATCCAGATCGCACGGTCGTGCGTGAATCCGACACGGCACGGGTACTCGACCCGTGCCGGTCGTCTTCTCCGACGATGGCGAGCGGGCCAGCGGCCACGGCGAGCGGCGGCGACCTAGTCTAAGGCCTAAAATGGAACGAGGGTGCTACGGGGATCATGAGGGTACCCTTGCGGCGAGGAAAGGTCGACGGAGCGTGGCCGGCGACGAGTGAAGGCGGTGGAGGCGTTCGGGTCCTTGGCGGCGACGGCGATCCGGCGAGGGTTCTCGTCGACGGGGTGGTGGCCGGCGTTGGGGAGGTCCTGGTGGTCACGACGGTGCGGTCGGCGTGGACGGAGAGGGACTCCGGCGACGGCGAGCGGCGGCTGGAGGACGGGCGGTGGTGGCGCGCTAAAATGTGGAATGCAGGGGCTCTGTTCGGTCTGGGCTCAATTGGACGCGTGGACCGAGCGCGGCGGGGGTGAGGGGTTTATATAGGGTCGTCGGCGAGGGATAACAGGCGACAAATACAAGGAAAGGGGAGGGGAGGTCTTCAATGGCGCCGGTGAGCCTCGGCCATGCACGCGAGCGCTGATCTCGTGGTTTAATGGCGGGGATTAACGGGGGGAAACGGTCGGGGGAACGCGGGGAATTCAATGCCGTCGAGTAATTAGGGTGAGGGGGCCGGCGAGAGCGAATCCGAGGAGGGCTAGGGTTTCGGCCGGCGAGGGGGGGGGGATTTGGGGGCGGATCTCGCGGAGACGACGACTCTGACAGGCGGGGTCCACGGGCCAGTGAGCGCGAGCGAGCGAACGGGAAGGCTGACAAGTGGGGCCGTAGTGTCGGGTGCGCGCGCGAGGGGAAAGTTTCGGCGCCGACAGGTGGGGTCCATTTGTCAGCCAGAGGCGAGCGTGGTAACGGGCTGGGCCGGCCGGGAGAGAGAGAAGGGAGGGAGAGGAGCCCATTACTGTTCTAATATTTTTCTGAATAAAAATAATTCCAGAAAATAAATTAAAAGATTAGGGCTACTTCCAAGGCTGGTAAAAATTTATAAAAATTCTCAGAATTATATTTTGGTCTTAGGATTATATACAAAAAGTTTCACCTCCTGATTTGGTCATCTACCCCATGTTGTAGTTCAAAAGGGTATAAAAGGGATTTAAAAGTATTTTCTGAAATAATAATTTCAATAAATTGAATTTAATAATATTTTTATTGCTTTGAAAATTTGGGGTGTTACAAACCTATCCCCCTTACAAGAATCTCGTCCTCGAGATTGGAACGCTACTCGAATAGCTCGGGGTATTGGGCTTTCAGCTCGTCTTCTTTTTCCCAAGTGGCTTCTTCTGCGGGATGGTTGTTCCATTGGACTTTGCAGAAGCGGACGACGCGACTTCTGGTTACTCTCTCCTTGGTTTCCAAGATCTTGACGGGTCTCTCTATGTAGGTCAAGTCTTCTTGGACATTAAGCTGCTGAAGGTCGGCTTGCTCGGTGGGTACACGGAGGCACTTCTTCAGCTGTGAGACATGGAACACATTATGAACGCCTGCCAAGGATGGAGGCAGTTCAAGTTGATATGCCACTTCTCCTTGTCGACGGAGGATCTGGAAAGGTCCGACGTAGCGGGGTGCTAGTTTGCCTTTCATGTTGAACCTTTGAGTGCCACGGAGGGGAGTGACTCGGAGGTAGACGTAATCGCCCTCCTCAAAGGCTAGATCTCTTCGACGGTTATCGGCGTAACTCTTCTGCCTGGATTGGGCTGCCTTCAGTCGGTCTCTTATGATCTTAACTTTCTCTTCGGCTTCTCTCAATAAATCTGTCCCAAACAGTTGTGATTCTCCGGTTTGATCCCGGAGCAACGGCGTTCTGCACTTACGCCCATAGAGTGCTTCGAACGGGGACATTTGCAGGCTGGCTTGATAGCTGTTGTTGTAGGAGAACTCCGCATAAGGTAAGTTCTTGTCCCACATTCCGCCAAAGTCTAGAGCACAAGCTCTAAGCATATCCTCCAATATCTGGTTGACCCTTTCGGTTTGACCGTCGGTCTGTGGATGATAGGCGGTGCTAAAGTTCAGCCGGGTGCCGAGTTCCTCTTGAAGGTTCTTCCAAAACTTGGAGGTAAACTGACTCCCGCGGTCAGATACAATCTTCTTGGGAACTCCGTGGAGGCACACGATCCGGGTCATATACAACTCAGCCAACTTGGCGACGGTGTAAGTTGTCTTGACCGGAACGAAGTGGGCTACCTTGGTGAGTCGATCAACGATCACCCAGATAGAATCATGACCAGCTTGGGTCCTGGGCAGTCCCGTGATGAAGTCCATTCCTATTTCTTCCCACTTCCATTCAGGGACTTTGAGGGGTTGAAGCAGTCCGGCAGGTCTCTGATGCTCTGCCTTGACTCGCCGGCATGTGTCGCACTTGGCCACATACTCAGCTATTTCTCTCTTCATGCTGACCCACCAATATTTCTCCTTCAGGTCTTGGTACATCTTCGTACTCCCGGGATGAATGGAGTAAAGAGTATCGTGAGCTTCTTGAAGGATGAGAGTCTTCAACTCAGGTATGTTGGGTACGCATACTCGGTTTCCGAACCAGATGGCACCATGTTCATCCTCGGAGAATCCGGGGGCTTTACCCTTCCTCATGTTTTGCTGGATCTCCAGGATGTCTGGGTCTTCCTTCTGCTTCTCTCGGATCTGGTCTATTAAGACAGGCCGAGACTCCAAGGCAGCGAGGTACTCTCGAGTGGTGATCCCTAGGTTTAGCCTTTCCATCTCTTTATAAAGTAGAGGAGCCTGGTCTTGAATCATGATGGCATTGCAGTACCCTTTTCGACTAAGGGCGTCTGCCACCACGTTCGCTTTGCCCGGATGATAATGGATGCCCAAGTCGTAATCCTTGATCAGTTCCAACCATCTCCTTTGCCTGAGATTCAGATCTGGTTGGGTGAATATGTACTTGAGGCTCTTGTGGTCGGTGAAGACCTCACACCGGTTTCCCACAAGGTAATGTCTCCATATCTTCAAGGCATGAACTACGGCTGCTAGTTCCAGGTCGTGGGTTGGGTAGTTCAGCTCATGCGGTCTCAATTGCCGGGAGGCGTAGGATATCACCTTCCCTTCTTGCATCAAGACGCATCCCAATCCTTGGCGAGAGGCATCACAGTAGACGTGGAAGTCTTTCCGGATGTCTGGCAGAGTCAGAATGGGGGCTGACACAAGCTTCTTCTTGAGAGTCTGGAAGCTCTCTTCGCAGTCGGGGGTCCAGTCAAACTTCACCTCTTTCTGCAGAAGTCTGGTCATAGGCTTGGCGATCTTGGAAAAATTCTCGATGAACCGGCGGTAGTATCCGGCCAATCCGAGAAAACTCCGGATCTCGGTCACGGTCGTTGGCTGTAGCCAGTTGGTTACCGCTTCAACGGTGGCTGGGTCCACTGCTATTCCTCCGGCAGATATAACATGACCGAGGAAGTTCACCTCAGACGACCAAAATTCGCACTTGCTGTATTTGGCGTACAGTTGCTGCTCCCTTAGCTTTCCGAGGGTCAGACGGAGGTGAGTCTCCTGTTCTTCCTTGGTCTTGGAGTAAACGAGGATATCGTCGATGAATACCACGATGAACTTGTCCAAGAACTCCATGAATACATTGTTCATCATGTTCATGAAGAAGGCCGGGGCATTCGTGAGTCCGAACGACATCACAGTGTACTCGTAGAGTCCATAGCGGGAGGTGAAGGCAGTCTTGGGTATATCTTCCTCCCTGATCCTTAACTGGTGATAACCTGACCTGAGGTCAATCTTGGAAAACACCGAGGATCCTTTCAGCTGATCGAACAGGTCGTCGATCCGAGGCAATGGGTATTTGTTCTTGATGGTTACGTCGTTCAAGGCTCTATAGTCCACGCACATCCTCTTGGTCTTGTCCTTCTTCATAGCAAATATAACCGGTGCACCCCAAGGTGAGGTACTCGGTCGGATGTAACCTTTCCGCTCAAGGTCTTCGATGTTGCTCTTGACTTCGGCTAGTTCATTGGCGGCCATGCGGTATGGGCGCTTGGAGATTGGAGTGGTCCCCGGGACAAGCTCGATTCTGAATTCGATGTCCCGCTTGGGAGGCATTCCGGGCAGATCTTCGGGGAAAACATCTGCAAACTCCTTGACTATCGGCACCTCTTCAAGAGCTATCGAGCGAAGGGATGCTCCGAGTGGTTTGCGACTGGCCATCCGGAAGGTGACGGTTACGCCTTCAGGACTGGTCACCGTGACGGACTTGTTGGCACAGTCGATCACTCCCTTGTGCTTCATCAACCAATCCATACCTAGTATAAGGTCGAGTCCGGTGCATTGGATGAGGACAGGCTCGGCCCGAAACAGCACTCCTTGGATGTCAAGTTGAACCTTAGGACTGAAGAAGCGAGCTGAGGTCCTATTGCCGGGGGTGGCAATCACCATGGGAATGGGTAGAGGGAGCACGTCCAGATTGTTTGTTTTTGCAAAATCTTCCGAGACAAAGGAGTGGGTTGCTCCAGAGTCAAATAATATGACGGCCGGTACGGAATTCATAGTAAACGTACCGAGTACGACTTCAGGAGCCTCCTGAGCTTCCTCCGCGCTGATGTGGTTGACGCGGGCGCGAACGGCCTGGTGGGGTGCTGCGCCTTGGTTCTGCTTGGGGTGAGGACACTGGTGCGAGTAGTGCCCTTCCTTGCGGCAGTTGAAGCAGACGACCGGCCTTCCTTGACGATCCCTCAAGATCGGGGCCTTGGCGGCTGGTGCCGGCTGAGCGGCCGGAGCTGGTGGAGCGGGGCGAGGATGCCCGGCGTTGGATCCACCGGCTGCATGAGGCGGCCTGAAGGCGGGCCGAGGATGGTAGGCGGGCGCTGGTGGCGGAGGGACGAAGCGGGGCCTCTGAGTGTTCGCCTGCTGGTGCTTGAAGGCGATCATCTTCCTCTTCTTGAGGTCCAGCTTGTTCTGCTCAGTCTCTTGGATGAGCGCTTTATTGACAAGCCGCTGGAAGTCGGCGAAGTCGGCGGCGACGAGCTGGATGGACAGCTCATCCTTAAGTCCCCTGAGGAACTTGGCTTGGCGGAGGGCGTCGGTGCGCACTTCCTCCGGTGCGTAGCGGGCAAGGCGGTTGAACTCATGGAGGTACTCCATGACAGTCCTGTTGCCCTGCTGCAGGTCGCGGAATTCCTACTGTTTGACCGCGATGACACCGGCGGGGACGTGAGCGGCACGAAAGGCGATGGTGAACTCCGCCCAAGTCACCATGTGGCCCTCTGGCTGGGACGCGCGATAGTTGTCCCACCACTCGGCGGCGGGACCCTGGAGCTGATGAGTGGCGAAGGCCACTCGCTCCCGGTCTGTGCAGGGGAGGAGGTCGAGCTTCTTCTCGATAGTGCGAAGCCAATCTCCGGCCTCCATCGGGTTGGTTGTGCTCGAGAAGATGGGCGGGCGCACGCGCAAGAACTCGGAGAGTTGCGGAGCGGCCGCGGGTGCTGGTGCGCGAGGGGCGGGCTCCCCGTTCTGCAGACGGTCCAACTGAGCCTGTTGGTGCTGCATTTGGGTGAGGAGGGCGGTAATCAGATGATTCTGATTCGCCATCATTTCCGCCAAGGTGGGGTGGTTGGCGGAAGGCGACCCGGATTGGCGCGGGCCTGTCGCACCCCAGTTGGGCACAACTCCCTCGGGCGCATCTCGGCTTCCTCCTGCTCCGTTGTTGGAGCCGGTGTTCTGGTGGTCGGTCATCTTCTGAATATACAAAGCGATAAAGCAAAGAATGACGAGATGATAATACAATCATTCAAGCACATAACTATATATAGTGGCATAAAGTGTTTGTTACAATCAAGTTTTTATTCTACCCATGACACACTCGTCGTGGGCAGCACCACATACAAAAGTTTGATTCTTATTTAGCTAACGTCTCCTAACGCCTACTCGCCACCGGAGGCGGTCTCCGTGCTCTCGGAACCACGAGCGCGCGGCTCCAGAGAGATGGTGGGCTCGAGAAAATTCTCGATGATGGAGTCGGAGACGAGGCTGGGGCGTGGTGTAGGGGCGCTGGTGGAAGGCCTGGCGGGGGAGGGTCGTGGCGGGATCCTCTTGGGGCGAGGGAGGGGCTCACGGATAGGCTTCTTCTTCCTTGGAAGAAGAGGAACCATCTCCGCGATGTCCTTCTGCAGCTCCATGATCTTGCGCTGCAGCTCGCCGTTCTGCTGGATCAGGTTCTTCGTTTCTTCACGAAGAAACGCAACCGCCTCATGGTGCTCGTCGGCGTCGAGCACCGCCTCGGTGTGGAGATCATCCATGGCCTGCAGAAGACGCGACTGCCGAGCCATGACCGGATCACGCACGGAGTGAACTCCGAGGTAGATACTACGGTGGGCTCCGGGAGTACGCTTCGGCACAAGCCGGAAGGATGAGTTCTGAAGACGATCGTCGTAGATCATCCTCAGCTCCATGAGGGCCTGGAGGGCGACTCGTTGGCACGCGACGTCGAAAGTCGGGCCTCCAAGTGCGGTGGTGTAGGGCGGCAGATGCTCTCCGGAGCCATGGACGGTGAGGGAGACGTCGCAAGGCCCGGCGAACTCGTCGGGGTAGACTCCTTGAAATTCGGGTTCGAAGAGGAACCCGAGGAAGGTGAGCATCATGCGGAGCTCCCGGACGAAGCCCTCATAGTGGCGGCAGTAACTGTGAACTTGGTAGACTGGCATCTACAAACAGCAAGTTGAATAAAAGTGAGGAGAGGAACAAGTTTATGAAGTAGATTTTCAAGAAATAATTTCTTATGGCTTAATGGCTAGGCGGGTCTGTTTGGCTTCCTACAGTCAAGTCGGCTCTGATACCATCTTGTAGCGCCCCGATTTAACAAAATCGAGACATTATTGAATTTCCATAGAAAAACAATAATACAAGAGGTTCATCATGCGACAACGTACATACGGTAAAATTCATGGTACGCAGACCATATTTATTACAACTTTGTTTTAATAAAACAGTAGAGTAAAATAATTAGAAAACGGCATGACGAACTTCTTCTTCAGGATTTTTCTTCTTGACCGGGTCGCTACTCCAGACCGTCTTCAAGATAAGCGTCCTCTGTGGGGTCCAACGGGTATGAGTACAAAAAGTACTCAACAAGCCACCGCAAATGCAAATAATAATGCAGGATAATAAACAAGGAAGGATAAAGGCTAACAATGCGGAATAAAGCAGTTGCAGTTATGACATTTAGTATAATCATATTTTAATCATGCGGAAAGTAAATATGAACATCATCAACATCAACTAACTCGAGGAGTACGTTTTACCTCCTCGCACAACGGTCCTTACATGTCAATCCATCATGCACATACATATTCAAAGTAAACTAACTGGGGGATGTCACGCAATCCGCCCTTGACCGTGGGCTCGGCTTTTCGAAAAGATTTAAGACTCTGATCAGAGATGTACTACTGTACCCACAAGGCACGCACTCATCTCAACGAGATGACCCATTTCACGGGAACTCGTGCCAAAACCTCAATATGAGATGTTCCAAGCGATAACCACCCGCTCTAGGTTTCGCCGGCGCGCCGGGCCGCATCCCGGCTAACGTCGCACCCCCTTTTGCGCCACATTGGTACAAGTCACCCGCAGGTGCAACTTGACCCATCTCCAAATGGTGGCCTCGGTTTGGAACAACCCATACCTTAGTTAGGACTTACCCACTAGACTTGTGGTTAGTACGTAAGTGTATTGCAACGGATCCCTCAGACCGGTCCTTATAGTGCCCCGGGTGCGACTGACCAATGCCCTAGCTTGCACCCGGAACCCACCATGCATACACTCACAACCATGACTCATCACCAACAGAATTTCCAAAGATAAGAAGTAACGGGATCATATAATAGAACCATTCCACTACGACTCATTTTATCCTATAGCGGCCGTGCCAATACATTGGACACTAGCTAATATCATTGATCATATGGTGACAAGGAGGTTAGGCGAGATAGCATGGCTTGGGTTGCACATCAAGGTCGGGGGATCCTAAATAAATATAATGTAAGGGTTCATTTGACTAATGCATATACATAACCTATGTGTTTTAGCGATAGTCAATTCAGACATGGGTTCAATATGCTCAAAAGAATTGTTTGGTGACTTGCCTTGTTCAGCAAAGGGAGAGGGAGGGACTTCGGGGAAGTACTCCGGCTCCTCGGCGACGTCGTAGTCTTTTTAATATAAAGTAAAATAAAAAGAGTACCACATTCAATCAAACCATACAACATTACATTGCAAGCATATAAGTTAAAGTTGGTTTGGTTAAAAATAAATAAACTCAAAGTTTAAGGTTCTGAATTTTATAAATAATGTTAAAGGGATTAAAATGAAGGGTTGTCCTTTAGAAAACAAATGTTTAAATGTGATTATTGTCATATTAAATTCTCAAACAAGTGAAATGAAAAGTTCATGTCAATTTGGTGGTTTTCAGTGAATGGACAGAAGGGAAATTAATATAAATTTTTCTGAAGTTTAAATATTTAAATTCATATTTTAATCCTAAAGGCTTTTGAATAATTATTTGAATAAACATGAGAATGTCAAAATAAACCTACTGTTTTTATTGCATAAATGTGTAGAGAATAATTTTATGAATTTTCTGAAATTGGAATGGTAATTTTTAGAGTTCAAATGCATTAGATATGAATTTTACAAGTTTAAAAGCATTTCTGGAATTTTATTTTCAAATTTTAAACCCCTCGGGTCCACGGTGAGCCAGGCCCACGGTGAACCCGCGCACTGTGCGCGTGCGCCGGGTCGATCTGGACCGTCGGATCCAGATCCGACGCGCGAGGGCGAGGCGGGACGCGTAAGTGGCTACGGACGGCCAGGATTAAAACGTGCGAACCGGTACCACGTGGACGCACGAGATTAAACGCGGGGTTTTAAAACAAATGGACGCACGGGATTAAAACGTACCCCTTCACCGAGATCTAACGGATCAGATTAATCCGCACGCGGGGATTAACTATCACCGTCGGATCCAGATCGCACGGTCGTGCGTGAATCCGACACGGCACGGGTACTCGACCCGTGCCGGTCGTCTTCTCCGACGACGGCGAGCGGGCCAGCGGCCACGGCGAGCGGCGGCGACCTAGTCTAAGGCCTAAAATGGAACGAGAGTGCTACGGGGATCATGAGGGTACCCTTGCGGCGAGGAAAGGTCGACGGAGCGTGGCCGGCGACGAGTGAAGGCGGTGGAGGCGTTCGGGTCCTTGGCGGCGACGGCGATCCGGCGAGGGTTCTCGTCGACGGGGTGGTGGCCGGCATTGGGGAGGTCCCGGTGGTCACGACGGTGCGGTCGGCGTGGACGGAGAGGGACTCCGGCGACGGCGAGCGGCGGCTGGAGGACGGGCGGTGGTGGCGCGCTAAAATGTGGAATGCAGGGGCTCTGTTCGGTCTGGGCTCAATTGGACGCGTGGACCGAGCGCGGCGGGGGTGAGGGGTTTATATAGGGTCGTCGGCGAGGGATAACGGGCGACAAATACAAGGAAAGGGGAGGGGAGGTCTTCAATGGCGCCGGTGAGCCTCGGCCATGCACGCGAGCGCTGATCTCGTGGTTTAATGGCGGGGATTAACGGGGGGAAACGGTCGGGGGAACGCGGGGAATTCAATGCCGTCGAGTAATTAGGGTGAGGGGGCCGGCGAGAGCGAATCCGAGGAGGGCTAGGGTTTCGGCCGGCGAGGGGGGGGGATTTGGGGGCGGATCTCGCGGAGACGACGACTCTGACAGGCGGGGTCCACGGGCCAGTGAGCGCGAGCGAGCGAACGGGAAGGCTGACAAGTGGGGCCGTAGTGTCGGGTGCGCGCGCGAGGGGAAAGTTTCGGCGCCGACAGGTGGGGTCCATTTGTCAGCCAGAGGCGAGCGTGGTAACGGGCTGGGCCGGCCGGGAGAGAGAGAAGGGAGGGAGAGGAGCCCATTACTGTTCTAATATTTTTCTGAATAAAAATAATTCCAGAAAATAAATTAAAAGATTAGGGCTACTTCCAAGGCTGGTAAAAATTTATAAAAATTCTCAGAATTATATTTTGGTCTTAGGATTATATACAAAAAGTTTCACCTCCTGATTTGGTCATCTACCCCATGTTGTAGTTCAAAAGGGTATAAAAGGGATTTAAAAGTATTTTCTGAAATAATAATTTCAATAAATTGAATTTAATAATATTTTTATTGCTTTGAAAATTTGGGGTGTTACACACACCCTCATCTGGAGCAAAGTTAAGTGTAACAAGAGACTCACCTTCTTCCTCTATGAAGGTGAATCCTCGGTGTGGGGCTGCAGGCGTCGACGCATCGGGCGGTGCGGGCGTCGCTGGGCTAGCCATTGGAGTAAGGGGTGTCGACGCGTCATCGGCTCGTCGATGGCTCATCACTGGTCGGTGAGGCAGGAGTGAACAGGAAATGTGTCGGCCGTCGGGGCACTGCGGCACTACAGCTGCTGCGGGCGTGTGGCTGGTGCGGCCGGCGGGCGTGCGGCACTGTGGCTGCTGCCTGCTAGGGTTGGTGCGGCCGACGAGTGTGTGGCACTGCAGCTGCTACGTGCTAGGGCTGGTGCGACTGGCGGGCGGGTGGCTGGTGCGGCCGGTCAGCAGGCGTGCGGTAGGTGCGGCCGGCCGGCTAGCGTGCTGCGTGTGGGCACTATGGGTGCAGCTGCTAGGGCTGGTGAATTTGGGGGCTAGGATTTAGGAGAGGTTGACTATTGACTATTTTTAGATGGGCTGTATAATTGTATGAGCCATAGCATTTTGACTGTTTGGGCCATCTCGTTAAGCCCGCGAGCTGACTCGCAAGCAGCTCGAACTCTCTCGTTATATTAACGAGCTAAAACACTAGCTCAGCTCGTTAGTAAAACAAAACGAGCCAAGCCGAGCTAGTCATGAACCGAGCGAGCTAACGACTAACGAGTTTTCTTGCCAGCCCTACTTAGAAATACGCGACTACGTGATAAAATACATCCGTTAAATAAAAACATTCAAGAAAATACCTAAATTCAATTCTAACGGTGCCAAAATGAAATTTAGAATTTTAGAGAAAAATAGAAACAGGACGGAGGAAATCGGAGATAGAATGAATTTTCTACGTATTTTTTAAGTATCAGAATTTTCTGGAAAATGTGAAACAGTACTGTTAGGTACTGTTCACGACCTGGCCAGCCCAACTACCGGAAATAGTTTTTAGCCGAAAATAGAGAAACATAATTGTTCAGTTGGGCTTCTCGTACTGTTTCGCACTGTTCATGGCAGCCAGCCCAATAAATTCTGCGCAGAAAGAATGGCAGTCACGTTTATTTCGGCTTTCTGTTTTAGGGTGCTAGACAGAATACAGATGCTATCTCCGTTTCCGAATAGAGTATGAGATTTACTAGACTTATCTAGATTAATAAATTAACTCGGCCCAACCGACACAAAAGCGTGCAGCCGAAACCCTTGCACCGGTTTACACAGGCTGACAGGCTCGTGTGGGCTGATACCCAAGAGAAACAGCTCCGGATTCGCTTTTCACCGAAACAGCTTCCCCAAACGCCGCTCCCCTTGACGCTTCGTTCGGTTGGGTTGGGAAAGGCCGGGAAAGACAAGATCAGAGTCTAATCACTGTGGAAAAGCCTGGCAAGAAAAAGTTTCTAGCCCACCGTAATATATCTCTACTATATTAAAGCGCCAATTCACTCATCCGTCCGCTCCCGTCGCCACTCACACACGCATGCACATATTCCATAAAAAACCGGCCAAAACATGTGGCCTGTAAAAACCGCCCGAACTGGCCGGCCCGCCCCGCACACGTAACAGCCCGCTCGCAACTGCCTGCTCTCCCGCGCACGTCGTCCACCCGAAGCACTCCACGCTGCATGCACACGTAAGAAGAAAAACAAAAAAGAAAAAAGAACCAGCAACTACCTGCACGAAAGAAGGAAAACAAAAAAGAAAAAAAGAAAAAAGAAGAAAAATAAAAGAAAAGAAATATATACTTTTGCATTTTAGTTTTAAATTTCTTTATTTACATTTAAATTTCTATATACTTTTGTATTTTAGTTTTAAATTTCTTTATTTTACATTTAAATTTCTTTATTTTACATTTTTACACGGATATACGAATTTTGTGTAGAATTTATTTCTGTCGCAAAGTACAGGCATCTGACTAGTGCATTTGTAATATATTCATTTGGTTAAGTCCCACAAAAAAAAATCCCGACCCAAATTCAGGCATTTCCCTCTCACCCCGGTTCGGGAATAAATCATCATGGCAAGTAGGGAATTTCCTCGCCACTACGGTTGAGCGACCGGGAGGCGAAGGCAACGGGAGCGGTGGTGCTCCCCCTCCGATGGGTGTCCATTGTTGGCTGGTAAGTTTTTCAAACCCTCTCTCGCTCTCTCCCGTGTACTCCCCGTCTCTCTCGCGTGCATCCTATGATTAGGGTTTCTAAACCTACCCCTCGTGCGCCGGCGACGGCGACGGCCGCCACCGAACTACAGACCAGTCATTGCAGCAATTCTTAGCAGGGAATGCAATGGATTGGAGGAAGGAAGGCTCGAGCAACAATTCTTGGTGTTGTTCTCTTTTTTTCTTGTAGCCAAGTAATTCCTTCTCTTGATTAAGGTTTCGTGGGTGAATTTTTTTCTCTTCCATTTTGTTGTGCCTGATATTTCTGCATAGTTAGTTCATGTTCTATTTATGTTCTATATGGAGTGATGTGATTAATGATTAATCTTGTGTTGAGGTTCATACAGGTCGCCGATTTCCTCTTGTGCCTGGAGAGGTGGTCATGAGGGTGATTTATGTTCTATATGGAGTGATGTGATTAATGATTAATCTTGTGTCTGAGGTTCAGACACTCGGCAAAGACCCCTAAAACACACAAAAACATGCCACGTGGCACGATTCTGTGTGTTCTAGGGAAATTTGTCGAGTGCCTTTTTGCTTTGCCAAGTGCCCTACATGGCACTTGGTGAAGCCACGAAGCCACATATGCACCCGCCCCTATGTGGCTTCATCGAGTGCCACATAGGGCACTCGGCAAAGTGTATTCGCCGAGTGCTACGTGGGGCACTCGGCAAAGGTGCCATCATTGCTCCTAGCCGTTAGATGGCTAACGTTGACGAGTGTCGCGTCGGGCACTCGATGAAGCCGACGAGACACTCGATGAAGAGACTCTTCCTCGAGAGTCTGTTCGCCGTGTGGGGTTCACTGAGTGTGGCACTTGGTGAAGCCTTCACCGAGTAGAAAAGAGCTTCGCTGAGTGCCGTAGGCACTCAGTGAAGTGCTACAGTCCCGTAGCGTACACTGCACCAATTCTTAATGTATGTAAAATCGTATGGAAAGTGTGCATTATACAACTCCAAGAGAAATTCTAAAAAGCTTCATTCTTTAAATTTTTAAAATTACAATTAAAAAACTGCTCTACCAGATATTATAAATGACTCCAAAAAATAAAAGATCCCAGAATTAATCCTTCCACTCTCTACTTTTAGGGAGCATAATTAGAGACTCTTTTGGAGAAAACATATTTAAAGTATTTTTCATTCTAAAAAAGAATCCCAAAAACTATATAAAGAATCGATTTTTATAGCTATTTTTGAAGATACTCTAAGCATACAACATGCTAGAACTCTAAAAAACATAAGTGCACCATAGCATTGACAGTATACAACTAAATATCACTACTAAAGAAAGATACATTAGTGATGGGTCATAACGTACATTAGTAATGAACATGTCCCCCATCACCCATATCGTGTCAGTAAAGCCCTATCATTAATGATGGGTAAATACCCGTCACTAAAGGCTCCCTCTATAACCGACTCTCAGTAAATAAACTTACCGAGATGTCTTGTAGGAGAGTCTTCCTTGTTGGAATTACATCTATTAGATTGCCAAAATAACAGATGTGCTTCAATTGGTCCATTTGGTCAGTGTCGACCTCCTGGCTATCCCCTTCCCCTTCCTGTCTGCAACATTGCTAGGACCCTCCCCCAACATTATAAGAAACCATGATAAGAACATAAACAAAAGATGTGCATGTGTAGTAATGTCGCTTCTCTATGTATACCACTATCATCGTTGTCCTCCACTTTGATGGTCGTTGGGGTCTTCTCATCACCAAAGTTAGTGTAGAATTTTGCCATAACAGTCAATGGGACTTGTCCCATTGTTATTACCAAATAGTCCCTTTGTGTTAGGCCACCTCTTCGGCTAAATTCAGGCCACCCTTTGTGGAGGCATATCCTACCGCCACCCACACAACTCGAAACCTCAACCTCAGTGGCGCACCCATCTCTTGTCATTATTTGGAGGGTGTCGCCAGCACAAATATTATTGACCTCACAAATTCTTTTTGATAAATACTACAACAAGAACAGATGTGCTTCAGTTTGTTAAAACAATAAACATGACATGAAATGTACAAAAAACTATAATTAAACCTGGTGACGCCCGCCGTTAACTAGATGATTGATCTTTATTAAGCAATTATCAGGAACATAGGTTGATACTTGTAGATTGTTTGGAATCCTTGCCATATCCCTAATTCACAAATTCAATAAACAAATTTCAGATAAATGATTTTATAAACTAAAATTTAATAGTAAGCATGAACAAACTTACGATAATGAGAATGCAATCGAGGTGCGGAGGGCACGGGCGATGGAGTGGCGAAGAGCACGATGAAGGCAACTGTGGCGGCGGGAGTATAGGGTTAGGGTTACGCGAAATGAAAGCTTGACGATTCACTTCGTGCTTTTTTAATTTATTAGTGGGAGTTATCACTGACGGATGATAAACTTTTTTAGTGATGGGTAGAAATATAACCCGTCACTATAGATAAGATCTTAATTTAATGACGAGTCATACCATAACCCGTCACTAATGGGTGTGCCCTTCTTTAGTGATGGGTCATACCACGACCCGTCACTAATAAGGCAACATTATTGACGTGTGTGAAACAATCCGTCACTAAGTGTATTACTGACGCGCATCTTTTGCTCATCACTAAAGCTGCGTCACTAGGGTTGGCAACGGGCACAGACCCGTCGGGTTTTGCCCGCCCAGACCCGTGCCCGCGACACTAAAATGAGACCCGTTAAAAAACCCATGCCCGTCACGGGTTCGTTTTTCAGCCCAGACCCATGCCCGTTCGGGTCTCGGGTCGCCCATGGGTCACCCGTGCCCGTTAACTAGCATAAGCATGCACTGCTAGTCTGCTCCACAGAGCCATGCACAGAGCCCGCGACACTAGCAAAACTGATAAAAATAGCATGAATAACAATTTCATTGGTCACCAACCATAATTCTATATAGCCTAGGTTTGGGTTTAGGGTTTGGGATGGCTATTCTCTGTTATATACTTTGTATATTGGATCAAGGTATTGGGTTGGATTATGGGCTCAAAGGCTAAAATAGAGGCCTGTATAATTATTGGGCCGGGTAAAAAAAACCCACGGGTTTACGGGTTCGGGTTCTACGATCCCAGACCCGAACCCGCGAACCCGATGGGTTCAAATTTCTGCCCATTAACAGACCCACGGGTCGAAAAATTGACCCAGACCCGTGCCCTAATGGAGTAAAAACTCATCGGGTTTCGGGTTTCGGGTACCCGTTGCCAACCCTATGCGTCACTAAAGACTGTTTTTGTGGTAGTGTATACATAAATTAGTAATATTAAAAATGAGCTGATTTTTCTTGTTAATATTGTCAACTCTAATTTTATTAATATTGTTAGCTCTAATTTTAGGCGTGCTGAAGCTCACTAATTATTACATATATAGACAAGCATGCACTAATCAAATAAAACAATCTAGAAATTAAGACTTCGTGGGAAAAAAGTTGAATGCTTAAAATTAGTAGCTAGCAACTACATGTTAATTAGTCCGGAGAGTCAAAGACAAGCAGCAAATAATGAAACATAGGTCTACAAGCCTACCACATATCGATGAGAGAAGTATGATCGCCTTTAATTTACCTTAACTTCTAACTAATCATCATATCTGCAACCACTCATCCTCACAACTCAACAGCATAGAGCTAGTTTAGTTGTAGGAGGCGGATATCCTGCTAAGTATATATGGTCGTTACAACTAATCTTTGTTGATAGCATGGATGATCTACTCCAATATGTACACATGATAATGAAACATAGGTCTTCGGGCAAGTACTTAATTATGTTCAATGTAGATGCCTCAAATATCGATCAACTATGAACAGGAATTTAGTTGTTGGTTGTCCTCTCGAATATAGACAAGTCATACATCGATGTCAACACTACCAATTTCATTTCTCCAATTGAAGATGAAGTTGTTGGGTGACCTCTGAAGTATAGTGACACGCTACCAGATTTTTCATACCGTGTCTAATAACTAAGAGCATCTCTAAGACATTAGCTAAGGATGGGATTGATGTACATAGGGAGTGAGCCTCTCCCTAGAAATAGTAAGGATGGAAAAAGAATTTAGCTAAGGATCTCTAAAAATTGGGAACTAAACAGGAGAGTTGTTAGAGAGACATTTTGCACCTAAAATCCTTAATAATAGAGACAGGAAATTATATTAGGGATCTCTTGGAAATGTATTCGGCTCCGGCTCCGCGCACCTGCTGACACCTTTCGAAGCACTTTCACGTGTCATATAAGGAATAATTTAATTTTGTAATAGCTGATCAATCATGGTCCAGGAAGAAGTTTCAGACATCATATTGTGCATGAATCAGACCATCATATACGATGGACGACCATTGTATATGTTCAGTTACATACCGGATGCTTGTATATAGAGTGATTTCATAGTTATTGAGAAGACATCTAGATATATAATAGATACTGTAATTTTTAGCGTTAATTTTAATACATCTTATTACCACTTCAAATACTATAAAATTTCCATACGTGGATATAATTCTCGTTGAACCAAGTGTGGGTTAGGTACGCGGGATAAGACCATCATGGATCACAGGTCATCCACATTTAATTTCCCTCTCAGTTCTTAGTAGTTAAGGCCCCCCTACAAATAGCATTACTCCAGGTGCCAGTACCCCGACACCATCGACCACGGCCGGTCCTTCAGTTCATTGGCTAATCCTTGTTAATTTTATGACCTGGTTTCCTTATTCAACAGCCCACTTCTTCATCCTGCCCTAACTAGCTACGTACCTAGCCCATTCTTCACACAAAATAACACGCACTGTGTCCACGTCCACAGTGATCAGAGCAGGATCGACATGGTGTTCAATTCAGAAGTTTCTTGCAATGGTGACCAGGTGGATGTTGCAGCTGACACAACAAGCATGCAGTGTAGTAGCAGTGGCATGCTGGAAGACAAGCAGCTGGTAAGCAAAGTGATATTGGAAGGGCTGGAGATTGAGGAGCCACCCGTAGATGAGATGGCGGTGGCGGAGAAGACGGCTGGGATTGCTAGGTTAATGTCAAGCTATGTGCAGCACCTCCAACACAGTTCTGCCTACCATCTCGGTATGATCATCATTGTCATATACTCATATATTTCGATCGATTGATAATTGTTGTGAAGATAATATACATGTGCCCACGTGAAATCCCAACGACACACTAAACAAATCAGTATTCGTTCTAGCTACAGAACTAGCAAAACCGTCGTTCTTGGGCCGGTTACAGCTCGGACTCGGACTCGGACGGGGGTTTACCTGCAGCTAAATTCACAGAAAATTTACATTTCAAAATGTCAAGTCAAATAAGTTCGTGAAAAAAATTCAAAATTTCAATACAAGCGAGGCAGCGGGCGTTGGCACGCACGGGCAGGGTGCAGGGATAGATGAGACGGCATGGGCTGATGTGTGTGTGGGGCGCGAGGGATGAGGCAGCGGGGTGTGGCGCATTAAATTGAGGCGGTGGCTGGCGCACGGCGACCAAGCTGGCAGCGGGGTTGGCGCACACGGGTGGGGCACGAGGGATGAGGTGGCAGGGCATGGCAGCCGAGGCGATTAGCGTGTGTGCGGGGCATAGACCTGGTTCGGCCGATGGTCAACCAAACCAAAACTGACGTGATTTGGTTCGGCCCCACCATTAGACGAACAAGGTTGATGTGGCCAGGTTCCACTACCAGAAAGCAGTAGTTTGCCGAGTGGCACAGGCACTTGGCGAAGGGTTTGCCGAGTGTTGCCCTCAATGAACCGCACTCGAAAAACAAACCCTCGACAAATAAGGGTTTGCCGAGTGTTTTTAGTCGGACACTCGGCGAACTCTTCAGTCGAGTGCCACCCACGACACTCTAAAAAAAGTAACTTCACGATGCGTTCACAGACATTACACGAGTTTGCCGAGTGTAAAATTAGGCACTCGGTGAAAAAACAAGACACGTGCGCGACGCCATTTCGTCGAACATGTGGTGGGCATGGCTAGGCGAGGTGCCGAGGCGTGGCACAACGCTACGGCGCCGAGGTGGGGCGGCGTAGTGCATGGTGGGACAACACACTGTGGGGCGCAGCGCCACAACGGGCACTGGGGCGTGGTGCAGTTCCGCGTCATGTGGGGCGGTGCGGTGCATGACGGGATGGTGACGGTACGACACACTATGGGTGGGGCGGGGCTGAGCGCGGAATGGCAGGCGATGGCGGAGGTGGGGCGGAGCGGGGCTGAGCGCAGCGTGGCGCGTGCAGCCGGGGACGGGACGCGGCGCAGTGGCGTGGCGGCAGCAACGACGTGGTGTCCCGTCAGTGGTCAGTGAGGGAGCATGGAGGAGGGAGGTGGAGGCGGGAGGAGGAGCGGGGAGGATTTTAAAAGGGGTATGTGAAAATTTTTAAAAAAATGGTGTCGATTTTGAAATTTTGTGGGAAGCAAATTTTTTGTTTGCCTAGTGTTGCACTCGACAAACACGAGATCTTTGTCGAGTGCCTCAAAGTAGGCACTCAACAAATAATTTTTTATTTTTTTAAATTTTGTTTATTTTTTTTCAATCTTATCCTTGACAAAATTTGTGAAACTATAGTGGGTAAGGACTAAAAATAAACTCAAAAACTATAGTGGGTAATATATGATGTATTTTGATTTTCGAAAAAGTTTCAAGTTCAAACAAATATTTAACATTCCATTTGCTTTGATACCCAACACATTCCTTTTTTAAATCCTAATTTGTAACGTGAGAACGTACAATTTTCATAACATCCTCTGTGATAATTTTCAAAGCATTTAAATTTTTTATCATAGCATATCCATATCAAATAATAACTACATGACCGATCTCGTGTTTTTAGATTTTATTTTATTTTTTATAATTAAAAAACTGTTATGTTCCACAATGTTGATGGAGTGTTGCAACCTAGATTTTTCAAAAATTCTTTGAATTTACTAGGTAATACCTAAAAACATAATAAAAATGAATATGATTTTTTTTATAAATTTTGGTTCATTGTTTCATGTACTTGTTGTTCAAATTTGACCAATTTTAATTTATATGGTAGAAATACACTAAATGAATTAAATATAGTAAATTGATAAAAAAACCAAAATTTTACATGTAATAAATATATTTCATTTTGATTGGAGAAAATGTTTCAAGTTCAAACAAATTTTAAACCATCAATTTGCTTTCAAACCCAACCCATTTCTTCTCTCAACCCTAATCACTCCTTGGAGAATCTCTAGTTTCTTAACAACCAACATTACAACTTTCTCAAAACATCTTTAAATTCTTATCATAGTATGTATGTATTATACCATAACACCATAACAAGTTTTGTGTTTTTCAGAATTCATTTGATTTTTTAGAATTAAAAAAATATTAAACTCTATGTTTCCGATAGAGTGTCGCAACCTAGATTTTTCAAACATTCTTTAAATTTAGTGCATAAGAACTCAAAATATACTAATAAATATGAATATAATTTTTCTATAATTTTTAGTTCATTATTTGAGGCACTTGTAGTTCAAATTTTACCTGTTTCAATTTAAATCCTAGAAACATACTTAATAAATTAAAAATAGAAAACATAACTAAAAATGTGAAATTTTTATATGGGCTAATATATGTTGTATTTTGAGTGTAGAAAAATAATTTCAATATAAAATCAAATTGGAAATATTACATAGGCTAGAAAATTATGGTTGTTCTTAAGCTTTGAGTTTCAAAATGTTCTATATAGCATCCAATTAATGCTTGCAGTTAGTGTCTATTGTTTTAAGGAAAAAGTGTACTTTAATTTACCCCCCCGAAGCATTACTCCGTAAATAAATGTTGTCCCTAACTAAAAAAACTAGACTTTTAGCTCCGAACTATTCTAAACTAGAGAAATTACCCTCCTCCGAGGCAGTTTTAGATAGTGTTTTGCCTATGTGGCTGTCCATATTGGCATAAGAACATTAAGTTAGGTCAGTATATTTGACTGATAGGTGGGATCATTAAATATGATGTGACACTTCTTCTCTCTCCTCCCTCCTTCTCTTTCTTCCTCGTTCCAACTCACAACCTCACCTCCTGTCGGCTGACCCCTCTCCCTGTGCCTGTGCAACGTGGCTGAACCCCTGCATCGAGCCACGACCAAGCCCGCATGGCCACTCTTCTCCTCATGCCTACCGATCGCCCCCTCTCCATGAGACTGCACTACCATGGTTGAACCCCCATGCATGCGCTGCGGCCAAGCCCGCGTGCCCCCGCTATGGCCAACTCCCTCCTCCCCATCATCAATGATGTCCCCGTGCAACTTAATTGCCCCTACAAGAATCGTGTGCCGCTTGTGCTGCTCACACCACTGCCCCCAAGCACCCTCATCGTACCTCCGTGTCCCTGCGCTCATGTTGTGGCCTAGCCTTATTGCACCTATGCCATGCCGCTCCTCCATGACCCCACTCTCATAGATTCATCTCGGCCCTAATGCCCCTGTGCATTGCTAGCCTTGTTGTGCCCTCCTACGCTATTACTTCAACCATCCGCTCATAGCCACCAACACACATGCATTGCCACTCCCATCGTAGCCAGAACACTTGTATATGTCGTTCCGATGCACGAGCAGTGGGCAACACAAGGAGAGGGAGAAAAGGAGGAAGAGTAGAAAGGAAGAAAAATGAAGAAAAAAGAACAATAAGATTTGGGTTCCACTTATCAACAAGTAAAATCAGGTCAAATCAGTAGCCAAGCATCCATGGGGACCGCCACATTAGCAAAATTGTCAGCGTAGATTGCCACGTTAGCAAAACCACAGTCTCAAACCATTCTAGGGGTATTTATCTGGTATAGAATGGTTTAGGTGGTTAAGAGTCTGGTTTTATAGTTTAGGGAAACATTCATTGGTAGAATATACTTGAAGGAGTAAACTAGATTTTTTTCCTTGTTTTAACAATCAGCTTATGTTTTTAAAATAATGTCCTTAAAAGACTTTTGTCTATAAAACTGAGACATTCATGTTTTGAATAATTAGGTGAGGTGTGGAATTTTATTTAGTTTCTTCTCCTCTTTCGATCGATGGATAGATTTAACCCATGAACATTCCAACATTTTTTAGTATATAACAAATGCTCAGAAATGGAAGAATGTAATTCCTTTGTTTCATATTGTAAGACTTTAAAGATCCATCTACAAAACATATACATTGATCTATAAATAAATCTAGACATAGCTAGAAATACTTACATTATGAAACATATAAAGTATATGCGTAAAACTAGGTACATATTTGTTGAATGATGGCTTACTTTGCTGGATACATTATTGATTAATTCACTTGTATTAATTTTAGGTTATCCACTCAACTTGGACTATGATTTTAGCTCCCTCGCACCTTTTCTGAACTTTTCACTCAATAATGCTGGCGACCCATTTGCAAAGGTGAACAGCAGTGTTAACTCCAGACAATTTGAGGTTGCAGTGCTGCATTGGTTTGCTAATTTATGGGAGCTGCAAAGAGACCAATTCTGGGGCTACATCACTACTGGTGGAACTGAAGGCAACTTATATGGACTATTGGTTGGGTTAGTACTTCAATGTTATATGGACACTAATTCACTAACTTTATGTCTGTTCGGTAAAATTCTAACTTCGAGATTTATGTTGTATATAAAATTTTATAGTATAATAAAATTATTTTAAATTTTATTTTTAGTTAAAAAAATTAGATTACTCAACTAAATATCCTCGATTCATCTACAACTCTCGATCTAGGATTTGTTAGAGCTAAGTTGGATCAACTCTAAAAAAGTTATGGATCTGGAGCTCTACCAAAGAGAGCTGAACATTTGCATCTGAAATCTTCATTTATTCTATTTTTATTACTTTGGTGTTCTATCATTTGAAAAGTAATAATCGGTTGCACTTGTATAATACAGGAGAGAGCTTTTTCCTAATGGGATCCTGTATGCATCATACGATTCGCATTACTCTGTCTTCAAGGCTGCTAAAATGTATAGAGTTAAGTGCATCAGGATTGCCACTGCAGTTTCAGGGGAGATGAACTACGCAGACTTAAAATCTAGGCTGCTACAGAACACCGATTGCCCAGCAATTATAATCGCCAACATTGGTTAGATTTCAGCTCCATCAATCTCTTGGCACTTATCAATCCATCCATGTTTTTTTAATATAAGTACCTGTTTGTTTCAATTTATAAAAATAAGTTGAATTATTATAATCTCAAGCTAAAATAAATAGTTCTTAAGATCGACTGAAATGTGATATATTTTTTGCTGATCCATAGGTACAACATTCAAAGGCGCCGTAGATGACATCGACAGCATAATAAGCACACTTGAAAAATGTGGATTCCACAATCGGCATTACATTCACTGTGACGGTGCTCTCTCTGGCATGATGATGCCATTTATGAAACAAGTAGGTTTTATTAAAGATTGATTTTACATCAAGGTTACCTAAATATATAAAAATTAACACCAAAAGTTATGGTATCACTTTCGTAAGGACGGTAAAATTTCTCTTTATTAAAAGAAGCTACCATTAAACGAAAACAAAAAATATCTCTCTGTGGACAGTCTAACTAAACCAAGTGAATTGGTTGTTTAATTTTGCTCAGGCGCCAAAGGTGTCATTCCAGAAACCAATTGGCTCTATCAGCGTGTCTGGACACAAATTCCTGGGCTGCCCAATGCCCTGTGGTGTTGTGATCACCAGGTTGGAGCATGCTGGAGTCCTGTCAACTGATATCGAATACATAGCTTCTAGGGATTCAACCATCACCGGAAGCAGAAATGGCCATGCTCCAATCTTCCTCTGGTACACATTGAGCAAAAAGGGGTACAAGGGACTTGTGAAACAGGTAGAAATGTGCTTAGCAAACGCAAGATACCTGGAGGTGTTACTGAAGCAAGTCGGAGTAAGCTCAGCTTGCAACACATTGAGCAACACGGTGGTGTTCGAGAGGCCAAAGGATGAGAGATTTGTGTGCAGGTGGCAGCTCGCCTGTGAGGGCAATCTGGCGCATGTCGTCGTGATGCCAAATGTCACTCTTCCAAAGCTCGCAGTTTTCGTTGAAGAGCTTGCCCAGAGGAGAAGAGATTGGTATCAGGACAAGGGATTAATATGTGCTCCATGCCTTGCTCTTGACGTTGGCAAGGAGAATTGCTGTTGCAATCTGCATGGTAAAAAGCTAAGAGTTCCTAAAATGTAATTGGCAATTTCTTGTAACATGGTCAGTTTTTTTTATACAATCGTAATCCAGTTTTAAATACTGCTACAAAAATGTAGCTTGTTCTCCCTTTCCTCAAACCAGTTTTGGTTTCAGCCGGAATTCCTTCCTAGGGCTCTCCATCCCAAATAATAAAAGATATGGAACTAAGGTTTCAGGCAATTAAAAGGTTCTGTGAAAATCTTCTTAATAAGTTCATGCGACAGTATAGTAAAATCTGTCAACTTTACTCGTTATTTTTGAATAGCCTTTCGTCTGTTAGATTTTGACCGCTATATTTCTGTGATTCTCTCGACATGCTCTGTTTCTTCTGCCCGTTAACTGCTCTGTTTCCCCCGTTTGTGCTAAAATGGGCCATATATGGAGTAATAGAAGTGTTTTTTGAATTCTAATGCTCGTGTGCTTTAACGAGTTGGTTATGTTCTTCCTTCAGTCAGAGTCTTTTGCTTTCTTGGACCGATCGGTGTTGCCCTTCTTCGTTTATGACAACCATTTTGTAATTTATATATATATATATATATATATATATATCCCTTGGGGCAGTGACCAGCTGTAAGTGCTATTGAGTTATTGAGTTTTGGCGTTACAATCCTGTGAGATTTGGATAAGAGAATCGACTATAACAACCATAATACCATATCTTCAACTCCTTAACAGTGAACGTGAATTCTACGTTTTTACTTTTTTATTCACTGATAGGTGGGTCGCAGATCTCTGCACGTCTTCCCTTCAAATTTTCACTCACCTACCCATATACCTACCCGTGTGTACTACACCTTACATCTCACCTACCAGCATTTTCCTCCGTCGATCTCACCTACCAGTGCACCATCTCCTATCTGGTGCCAGCACTGCCCCTCCCCATCCCTTCCACACTCTCATTTGGCCTGTCGCCCGATGTCAGCGCCGCCCTGCCACCCCGCCACCCCTAAGCCTAGAGCTGTGCTGCCCCCTCTCACCTTTTGCCTGACACCGGCAACACCCTACCACCCTGCCTTCCCCCACCTCAAGCACAACACTGCTCCGCCCCCCTCTCACCATCCACCTAGGTTTTCCTGGCGCAAGCGCTGCCCCGCCGCCCTCCCCTCCTCACGGTGCTACCCCCACCCAAACCTCGCTCTGCCCATGCGCCTTTTCCCGAGTTGCCTTCCCTCGTTGTGGGTGGTGGAATAAGCAACGACAATGAAGCTAGAAGCCTCGTGGATAAGTGGAAGCATTTGATGAGTGTGGCCAGTGTTGGGGTTTCGAGCATGGAAGGCGTCACGACTTCTATGGCAGAACAAGGCATGGTCACCGGCAAGCGCGGCATCACAAGGACCTTCTCTAGGATCCGGAAGCAGGGCAATGTGCTCTTTATCAGTGTTCGGTTTGCACGCGTACCTATGCTAGCTTCTACTCTATTACCAGGCCTTGATATTGTGATTTGCAGACACTGTTGCTATAGGTGTTGAAGTAATGGGGTGTGATGGTTTTGAGCTGGTAGGGGTTTTGTTTGAAGAGCAAGGATTCAAAATCGTTCACTTCTTGTGTATTTTTTCCAGAATTTGTTAATGGTAGTTAGAATGACCAGGAAATTTACCTCTGCATAATTAGTTAACACAAAATACTCTTCTATCTAGCCGATTCTAGAATGATGAAAAAACAGAACAGATCAGAACCAAGAACTAGTCTAGGGTTTTGGGTATCTCTTCTCTCTACTATGTTGCCACCATAATCTACCTCATTTCGCCCACCGGCGTGCACTAGCGAACGGAAGAGCAAGTCTCTGGAACCTCTATTTCGTGTGACCCTGCACTAAGAGATTGCGAATAAGGTTTTTGGGAAGTAGTTTGCACGACTGCTCACGCCTGTCATCACTACACCTTTTGTCCATGTCTACTGTCGGTCGTTGTCAAGTACCACAATCCAACACCAACAGGAGCACTCCTGCACCGACCACATATTTATTTTCTACTACCATATATTACATGCGTTATTTTTCTGTACGATTATTGATCATGTTTTACGAATCCATGATTATTGTGTTTATGTCTACTAGTATGATAGATTTGTTCATGCTAGTTCTTGTGAATGCCATGCTCAATCTATTTCAGAATTTAATCTTGCAATTCCTTTATTCTCCAACATCAATTCCTAGAATTTGTTTTTAGCTCTCCAAAGATGGGATATATGGTATATCTTTTTTTTATTCTATTTGATTTTAATGAGTGCAATAGTTGTGATCCTTCTAGGGTAGAAAAAAGGGGCTTAAACCTTAAATCATGACATAAATATATATATGATTTGTTTTAGACAAGAACATATCACATTGTTTCTGTTGGACCGGAAACGGCGACCAGAGGGGGGAGAATGGGAGCTTTTAAAATTTCGGGCTAAAAACTTAGCCTTCGGTTCTGTTCTGTCTTCAGCGGAACAGGCTTCGAACACTACCTTCGAAGGTCTGGTTCGGAGGTACTTCGACAGCTCCGAACACAGGCTTCGCAGGAGCAAAAGTTCGAAGCCAAGAAGACTTCGCTCCACTAACACCCTTCGAAAACCTACTCTGCTTAGTCAGTGCGGGCTTCGCACACGAGGTGCTACGAGCAGGCTTCGCACTTCACCCTTCGCAAGAGTGGACAGCCCTCTGAGGACTTCGACCAAGTACTTAGCGACAGCAACTGGTGCTGGGCTTCGTACGCGAAGGTCTACACGCACACAAAACGGACTACGCCAAGGGCTTCGACACAGGAAGCAGAACGGGATACTACCAGGGCTTCGCTAGTAAGCAGCGAGGGTACGCCTCCTGTTACACAGAGCGAAAACACACTGGCAAAACACACCTCGCACGAAAAACAGCCTTCGCCTCAACAGGCTCCGATGCACTACCACAGGCGAGGTATGTAACGCGAGCTCAAGCAAAAAGCACAGGAAGACAGGGCTTCGCCGCTTGAACAAGGAACACAAAATAAATTGAACTCTGGATTGAAAACCAGCGAGGTCTGTGTACAGGAGCTCAACAGTAAATGCTCAAAGTGTTAAATGTTACCTACCGAGCCCCCATATTTATAGCCCACGGCTTCATCCTAAGGAAGTGACTACTTTACCCCTAGGGTTTACATTCATTTTGTCTCTTCAGAACTAAGGGGTACAAAAGGTAGTCCACCTTTATTCTGGAGGCTTCTCTGTCAGCTGCAGAGGGGACAGTGTCAGCCTTTTTCAGAACAGACAGTGTCAGCCTTTACAGTGTTGACTTCTGGAACCTCCCTTCGCACCGGAGGGTGCGGTAGCTTCGGCGAGAAGCCTGCAGCCTGTTGGCCTTCGCTCCGCCGAAGAAGTCCTTCGATACAGTGACGGTTTTGAGCCGAAGCCGTCAAAGCCCTTGGGCCTTCGCACCACCACCTCCGGAGTGGATCACCACGGCTTCGCAACTGCTCCGAGCCCGAACACCGTCCGTCCGTGTACCGAAGCCATGCATGGCCGAAGCACCACAAGTCATCCTCACTCCGAAACCCACCTTCGGAGTACCACCCTTCGAAGTCCCTCCTTCGTCCAAGGCCTCCGCATGAAGCATTCCATGAGCACTTCGTCGCAGTGTCTCACTCCGAGCACACACCTCGACGAGCCTCACCCGGACCATGCCTTCGATGCGCCTCGACTTCTGAGACCTTCGTCGGGTAACCTTCGAGTGTCTCCCTCCGGAGCACACTTCGAACCCTTGCCTCCGCAGAGGACTTGGTCCACCAACTCCGAAGTCACTCTGATTCGGAGTACCACCAAAGTGCCTCACCTCCGAGGACTTTGACTCGGAGTACCTTCAGCCGGAGCCACGCTCCGCACTCTCTGCCTTCACCTGGCACGCCTCGACCCGAGGACCGACCCGGACCACCTTCGCAGCCACCGTGACGGAGCTCCCCGCTCCCCTGGCATCAAGCCTCCCGCTTGACCCAGGTTCACCCGGCTCGAACCCTGTCCGTCGCCTCCGCAGTCCCTGCGCACCACCGACAAGCAAACAAGTGTATCCAGTAGTCCGGAGACCTCTCCGGGTTAACAACCTCCGGTACACTCTCCGGTGTACCGCCCAAAGTACCGAAGCCTTCGGTACGAACCCTGTCATCGTGTACTGCCGGACCCCTCCGACGAGCACACTCCGCTGCACAGCTGCAGCAAGCAAACACCTCCGAACACCCTTCGGAGAACCACCTCCGAAGCCCCTTCAGAGGTACCCTTCGAACAGAGGGTAAAAGACTGTCAATCACTCATCACAAAGCACCGAAACCAACCCTTGGTTTCTCAATCTCCCCCTTGATGAGTGCATTGACAACCAAAACCAATTTCAAGAAAAAATGAAAAGCTTTCAGCACACAAGTGACCATAAAAACTCAGAAAAGAGCCAAAGCATGTCACTTGATAAAAAGAATTTTTCTCCCCCTTTGTAAAAGAGTAAAAGCCCTTTTTGGCAAATCTCCCCTTGATAAAAACTCCCCCTGAGTTAAGCAAATTTTTCTTCCCCTTTATGTCAAAAATTTCTCCCCCTTTTGAAATTATGCCTTCTTGCTGCAGAGAATATAGCAAATTTTTCTTTCCGGAATTTCTCCCCCTTTGGCAATGCAAGCAGCAAGGAGCATGTAAAAGATGCAAAGCTTTGAAATGAATAGAATTGCAAAGACATATAATGCAAAAATATGCCAACATTAACACTAATGATCATGTGCTCAGCTCAATTTAACAATCTGTGAAACAAGATGATGGCATGTGATTTTGTCATTTTGGAAGTAAAAGCATCACCACTTAATCACAGCAGCTAGACATGTGAAGGCAAGGACTGCGCAAAGCTAACAAATTCTACCCTAGACAGACAAGTTTTGTTCAAAAGGAGCTTTTGAAAGCAAACTTGATGAGCAATTAAATTTGTTGTTCTTTTCTTAATGCCAGGGGTTATTTGTGTGTCCACCTTATACTGTCCAATCAGGCCAAGCCTAGGCATGAAAGCCATCTGAAGCTTAAGGCGGTGATTTTGGCATACACTACACTATCCCAGTTCAAACCAAAGTGCAATGGTAAGCAGTCTAGAATAGAGTAGTGCGACAAACAAACCCTCCTGGATCTTTTCATTTAAACCAGGCAAATCATGGATTTTTGATTTTGATTCAGATGAATGAAATATTTTGATGAATATCCATGAATAAAGAACACAATTTTTCAAGTTGCAAATTTTTAGCATCCAAAGAACAGTGTCTTGCTGTCAAGTAGATAAAAGATAGCTAAAAGCAGTCCTGCCTAAACAAACTAGATACACGATTGAGCAGTGAGCAAGTTTTGATTTTAGAAAATAAAACATCATGCACAATCAATGTTCCAGACATATTTCATAGAGCTGAGCTGACATGATTTCTTTGAATTAAAAGCAGACATATAATAGCAAAAGATGTAAGTGCAATTCCACACATAATGAGCATATGCAAGTCAATTACAATCAGCTCCCCCTCACAAAATGCCGTAGGGATGACAAATACCAAGTTCCCCACGCAAGTAAGCAAATCGAGAAGCATCGAGGGGTTTTGTAAAAATGTCGGCAAGCTGGTGTTGGGTATCAACATATTGAAGTTCAATATCACCCTTCTCATTGTGATCTCTGAGAAAATGATACCGAACATCAATGTGTTTGGTTCTGGAGTGCTGAACCGGGTTGTTTGCAATACAAATAGCACTAGTGTTATCACAGAAAAGTGGAACACTCTTATAATCTAACCCGAAATCCCGTAAAGTGGAAACCATCCACAAAATCTGAGAGCAACAGCTAGCTGCAGCAACATATTCGGCCTCAGCCGTTGATTGTGCAACACTAGACTGTTTGCGGGAAGACCAGCAAACCAGAGACGTACCCAGAAAATGACAAGTACCAGAGGTACTCTTCCTATCAATTCTACACCCAGCAAAATCCGCATCTGAATAACCTCTAAGACATAAAGATGAAGACGATGAATACCATATGCCAAATTCAAGGGTGTGTTTGAGATATCTTAGGATGCGCTTGACCGCTTGGCGGTGCGAAGCTCGTGGTGAAGCCTGAAAACGAGCGCACAGACACACTGCGAAGTGTATGTCCGGCCTCGTGGCAGTCAAGTAGAGGAGGGAGCCAATCATGCTCCGGAACTCCTTCTGATCTACGGCTTCTCCATCTTCGTCAGGGTCCAATGCTACAGATGTAGCCATTGGAGTGGCGAGGGGCTTCGCATCGGACATGTCGAACTTCTTGAGCAGGTCCTTGGTGTACCTTTGTCTGATGGACAAAAGTACCTTGTTTGCTTTGCTTGATTTGCAAACCAAGGAAAAAGGTGAGCTCACCCATCATTGACATTTCAAATTCCCTGCTCATGGTATCTGCAAACTCGGCAACCAAAGCATGAGAAGAGCCACCAAAGATGATATCATCCACATAAATCTGCACTAGGAGGAAATCTTTGCCATGCTTGAGAGTAAATAAAGTTTTATCAACAGAGCCCATCAAGTACCCTCGCTCAAGCAGAAAAGACTTAAGTCTATCATACCAAGCCCTAGGGGCCTGCTTGAGTCCATAAAGAGCCTTATGAAGTTTAAGGACTTTATGTGGGTACTTGGGGTTTTCAAAACCAGGGGGTTGTTTTACATAAACATCTTCACCTATGAAGCCATTAAGAAAAGCACTTTTGACATCCATTTGATAGAGTTTGAATCCTCGGGATGTCGCAAAGGCAAGCAAAATCCTAATGGCCTCAAGGCGAGCAACAGGTGCAAAAGTTTCAGTAAAATCAATCCCTTCTAGTTGAGAAAAGCCCTGAGCTACAAGTCTAGCCTTGTTTCTAACTATAGTCCCATCCTCCCCTTGTTTATTTTTAAAAATCCATTTTGTTCCAATGAAATGAACATTAGGTGGAGGATCAACTAAAGTCCAGACTTGGTTTCTCTCAAAATTTTCAAGTTCCTCATGCATGGCATTGATCCAACTAGAATCAGAAAGTGCATGACTAACATCTAAGGGCTCGAAAGAAGCAACAAATGCAGCATTAGTGAAATGGGCATGAGATCGTGTTACCCTTTGATCAAGCTCACCAATGATCTGCTCGGGAGGGTGCATCCTTTGAACATGGTGTGGAGCCTCGCGGCGGGATGCAGTCTCCCCCTCAACTCATGCGTTGGAGTGGTCCAAGATGACCGATGTTGAGGTAGTCGCTTCGGGACCTCGTGCCGAAGTAGTTGAAGCGGGGTCAGCTTCGGGGGTTGATGTCGAGGGTAGTAGGGGATCATCCTCGAATTCTCCGGGATCTTCGTCTTCGAATAAGGTCTGTTCCATGTCGTGTTCATTTGCCTGTTCAAGAGCAGAACTAACAGAGGGGGTTGATTCATCAAAAATCACATCACATGACTCGATGACAGTGTTAGTTTCCAAGTTATAAACACGATAAGAATGACCATGAGTAGCATAGCCTAAAAAGATCCCGTCAGAAGATCGCAACTCAAATTTATCCAAATTTCCACGTTTTAGGATGAAGCAGCGACAGCCAAAAACTCGAAGATGAGTAACCTTGGGCTGTCTCCCAAAACGCAGCTCATAAGATGTCAAGTTTAAAATTGAGCGCAAGAAAATTCAGTTTGAGATGTAGCAAGCAGTGTTCATGGCCTCAGCCCAGAATTTTCTAGGAGTCCTATGCTCATCAAGCATCGTCCTAGCCATCTCAACCAAAGTGCGGTTCTTCCTCTCAACAACACCGTTCTGTTGAGGAACCCGCGGAGCAGAGAATTGATGTTCTATGCCATGCTCCATGCAAAAGTCAACAAAGAGACTATTTTTGAACTCGGTGCCATTATCGCTTCGAATGAATTTTAATGCACCAGGGAGTTCAGTGAAAAGTCTCAAAGCCAAGCTCCGAAAGTGCGAAAACACTTCATCCTTGCTGGCAAGAAAGAAGACCCAAGAGTAGCGAGAGAAATCGTCGACAATAACAAGAACATACCACTTGCCGCCTAAAGAACTAACCCGGGAGGGACCTACAGTGTCCATATGGAGAAGTTCTCCGGGCTGTTCAGTCATCACTGTGGTGACTGGCGAATGCGAAGCGGCAATCATTTTTCCATGTCGACAAGGAGCGCAAACTAAATTCTTCTCAAACTTGAGCTTGGGCAATCCTCGGATCAGACCTAGGGCGCTCAGACGAGCGAGCAATTCAAAGCTCATATGTCCTAGTCTCCTATGCCACTTCTAAAGCTCAGAAGTCGAATGTGCAACAAGACAATGAGAAGAACCAGATGACTCTGAAAAATCAGCTCCAAAAACTCTCCCAACCCTAAAGATCTTACACACCACAACGCCATCAGAATTGAGTACTTGCGAAGTATCGCGATGAAATCGCACTTCGAAGCCCTCATCAAGCAACTGAGATACAGACAGCAAATTGTATCCCAGGTTTTCAACCAAAGCAACATCTTTGAGAGTGAAGTTCGTGTTAATTCTTACCACACCTTTACCTTTCACTCTACTCCTTCGATTGTTTCCGAAGGTGATATGTTCCCTTTGCTTGGTTGTGGTGAGGCTGGAGAACCAAGCTGCATCTCCGGTCATGTGGCGCGAACAACCGGAGTCCATGATCCATGTGCCCTCCAAGCCTCGACCTGTCGCCTACACATGATAAGAACGCCTCGATCGCTCAGTGCTGGGGTGAGTAAAGTAATGACGAGGCATCCAGCACTGAGTGACACGAGTCGTAGGCACAGTAAAAGCAGACGGTCTACGCACATAATAATCAGAATGATGCAAAGTGCGTGGTCTACCTACATGCTGTGAACGAACAACATGTCGAGGTCTCCTACTCTGACGAGGTACAAAGCTACTCGCCCGAGGTCTACCACCATATGGAACATGGTGAACACCTCGGGGAGCAAAACCTCTCCGAGAAGCACGAGGAGCCTCGAAAACAGGACGAGAGTAAAACTCAGACTCATGCATACCTAAAGATGGGTAATGCATGTCCTGATAGCTCATCGCCTGTGCACGTCGCTCATCCTTGATGCGACGGAAACAGAAACCAATCAAATGACCCGCCCGCTGACAATAAGAACAATGAAACACTCTCCTGGGGGCACTCTCATGGGTCATAGGAGCAACTCTCACAGGCTCCTTGGGTTTCTTTTGAGTGGTTTTCTTGGGAGGATTTTTCTTGGTAGGAGGTGTGGTTTTCTTGTGTGGATGGGTAGGCTTTTTGGCTGGAGGGGTGTCCAACAGAGCTCTCTCTTTCTCTAGGGTGGTGGGAGAGGTAAAAATAGTTTTGGTTTTACTGTCTGAAGCTATCCTCTCAAAACCCAAACCTAGAGCTACCCCGGCTCTGTCAGCACACAACTTGGTCTTGGCCAAGAGCAAATCCATCCTACCCTTCCCTTCAGTGCATTTATTCACCACAGAAAGAAGGTATTCATTTTCAGACATGAGGTTCTCAGCTCGCTCTCTAACAGTGCCTAGCTGGTCCTTAAGGGTAATGCAAGTGTCACAAACAGGTTGCACATCCTTAGAACTACCGGCCCTCTCCAATCTAGCCTCCAAATCATGAACATGCTTATCACGTAAATTAATGCTATCGCGTAATAAAGAGCATTTCATGCAATCAATAACATCATGAGGTCTAGAATCCACCTCCAAAAGCTGCTTCTGTGCAGTCTCAAGCTCAGAAAGAGTTTGAGCATGAACAGAACGCAACTGAGCAAGCTCACTCATGACAACAGAACATGATTCACATTCAGCATCATCAAATTTAGACTTAAGCATGGCATATTCAGTAGAAACATTTTCTAGCCTAAGTCTAAGGTCTTTTCTTTCTCTAGCGGCTTGCACAAGTAATCTATCCTGACCTAGCACAACTTCATTCAGCTCATCTAATTTAATTAGAAGCTGGTCAGATGATAGGTTTACCTCAGATGAATCAAGCTCATCGCCGCTGTGATCGCTGTCGGCCATGAAGCAAAGGCCGGTGAAGTCACGTCCCTTCTTGTCCTTCTTGTCCTCCTTCCTTGGGGACTCCTCCTCCTCAGAGCTCGACTCCTAAGTTGAGGAAGTGTCGATGTCGCTGAGAGCAGCAACAAAGGCTCTGGAAGCGGCCTTGGCTACTTTCTTAGCCATCTTGCCGCGCTTGCCCTTCACAAAGGGTTTCCTCTCCTTCTTGTGGTATTTGGGGCGCTCACTCTCATCTCTCTTTTTGACCTTGGGGCAATTGGCCTTAATGTGAGAGGTGTCGCCACATTCATAGCAGCCACTAAAACCACTTCTCCTCTGATCCCGTCTCTCATGATGAAAGCGGGTGAACCTCCGGGCAATGAGAGCAAGCTCATCATCAGCTAGAGTATCCACCTGCTCCTTTGTGACGGAGACCAGGGAGGACAAAGCAAAACCATCTGCAAGAACACAAGTGCCTGATGTGCTCGGTTCTGCAGTGGTGCCACGGCTAGTGCTTGAAACCAGTGCCAATGGCTGTGGCAAAGAGCTTCTGTGCACCGCAAGAGATGCCTTGGCAATCTCTGTGGACTTCAGCTTGCTAAAGAGTTCGTCACAGGTCAATGTGTCATAGCCTGTGGACTCCTCAATGCTGGATATCTTCACTTCCCATATGCTACGGTCAAGAGCATAGAGAAGCTTGATAGCCCTATCGTGATCACTGTAAGCAAGCGTCCCGTTGGATCGCAGGTTACTCACTATCGCGTCAAATCTCGAAAACATGGCATCTACAGATTCACCAGGTGCCTGCACAAACAGCTGGTACTGTTGGTTGTATGTGCTTTGGCGCCTGGCCTTAATCTGAGTAGAGCCCTCATGAAAGACAGTGAGCGTTGTCCAAATTTCCCTAGCAGTCCTAAGGTGCTGCACCCTATCAAACTCACTCCGACTCAAACCAATGAACAGTATGTTCCTTGCCTTCGAGTTGGCATTGTACTGATCTTTTTCAGTTTGAGTGGTGCGGGTATCAGGGATGGAGTATTGTGAGTCCACAATCTCCCAAATTGCATTTCCTTGGCTTAACAAGTAAGCCTCCATGCGCACCTTCCAGTATGCAAAATCTGTCCCATCGAACAGAGGAATTTTACTGCCTCTATCCATGTCGCCAACAGATCACAAAACCGGTTAAGGTCAACTGGTGATCTTAACCTAGCTCTGATACCAATTGTTGGACCGGAAACGGCGACCAGAGGGGGGGTGAATGGGAGCTTTTAAAATTTCGGGCTAAAAACTTAGCCTTCGGTTCTGTTCTGTCTTCAGCGGAACATGCTTCGAACACTACCTTCGAAGGTCTGGTTCAGAGGTACTTCGACAGCTCCGAACACAGGCTTCGCAGGAGCAAAAGTTCGAAGCCAAGAAGACTTCGCTCCACTAACACCCTTCGAAAACCTACTCTGCTTAGTCAGTGCGGGCTTCGCACACGAGGTGCTACGAGCAGGCTTCGCACTTCACCCTTCGCAAGAGTGGACAGCCCTCTGAGGACTTCGACCAAGTACTTAGCGACAGCAACTGGTGCTGGGCTTCGTACGCGAAGGTCTACACGCACACAAAACGGACTACGCCAAGGGCTTCGACACAGGAAGCAGAACGGGATACTACCAGGGCTTCGCTAGTAAGCAGCGAGGGTACGCCTCCTGTTACACAGAGCGAAAACACACTGGCAAAACACACCTCGCACGAAAAACAGCCTTCGCCTCAACAGGCTCCGATGCACTACCACAGGCGAGGTATGTAACGCGAGCTCAAGCAAAAAGCACAGGAAGACAGGGCTTCGCCGCTTGAACAAGGAACACAAAATAAATTGAACTCTGGATTGAAAACCAGCGAGGTCTGTGTACAGGAGCTCAACAGTAAATGCTCAAAGTGTTAAATGTTACCTACCGAGCCCCCATATTTATAGCCCACGGCTTCATCCTAAGGAAGTGACTACTTTACCCCTAGGGTTTACATTAATTTTGTCTCTTCAGAACTAAGGGGTACAAAAGGTAGTCCACCTTTATTCTGGAGGCTTCTCTGTCAGCTGCAGAGGGGACAGTGTCAGCCTTTTTCAGAACAGACAGTGTCAGCCTTTACAGTGTTGACTTCTGGAACCTCCCTTCGCACCGGAGGGTGCGGTAGCTTCGGCGAGAAGCCTGCAGCCTGTTGGCCTTCGCTCCGCCGAAGAAGTCCTTCGATACAGTGACGGTTTTGAGCCGAAGCCGTCAAAGCCCTTGGGCCTTCGCACCACCACCTCCGGAGTGGATCACCACGGCTTCGCAACTGCTCCGAGCCCGAACACCGTCCGTCCGTGTACCGAAGCCATGCATGGCCGAAGCACCACAAGTCATCCTCACTCCGAAACCCACCTTCGGAGTACCACCCTTCGAAGTCCCTCCTTCGTCCAAGGCCTCCGCATGAAGCATTCCATGAGCACTTCGTCGCAGTGTCTCACTCCGAGCACACACCTCGACGAGCCTCACCCGGACCATGCCTTCGATGCGCCTCGACTTCTGAGACCTTCGTCGGGTAACCTTCGAGTGTCTCCCTCCGGAGCACACTTCGAACCCTTGCCTCCGCAGAGGACTTGGTCCACCAACTCCGAAGTCACTCTGATTCGGAGTACCACCAAAGTGCCTCACCTCCGAGGACTTTGACTCGGAGTACCTTCAGCCGGAGCCACGCTCCGCACTCTCTGCCTTCACCTGGCACGCCTCGACCCGAGGACCGACCCGAACCACCTTCGCAGCCACCGTGACGGAGCTCCCCGCTCCCCTGGCATCAAGCCTCCCGCTTGACCCAGGTTCACCCGGCTCGAACCCTGTCCGTCGCCTCCGCAGTCCCTGCGCACCACCGACAAGCAAACAAGTGTATCCAGTAGTCCGGAGACCTCTCCGGGTTAACAACCTCCGGTACACTCTCCGGTGTACCGCCCAAAGTACCGAAGCCTTCGGTATGAACCCTGTCATCGTGTACTGCCGGACCCCTCCGACGAGCACACTCCGCTGCACAGCTGCAGCAAGCAAACACCTCCGAACACCCTTCGGAGAACCACCTCCGAAGCCCCTTCGGAGGTACCCTTCGAACAGAGGGTAAAAGACTGTCAATCACTCATCACAAAGCACCGAAACCAACCCTTGGTTTCTCAGTTTCTTATTATCATAACATTAGTAAGCATGTGTGAATAAATTTTATGCTCTAAATAGGTATTTTTCATTAATAATAAGGTTTCATTGCAAAGTACAAGCATATAACTAGTATTAACTACAAGTTAAACATAACCATATAAATATAACTAAATAAAAATGAAGATTAGATCATTTATCATCTCTTTATATAAAAAATTAATGATTTAGCCTCCACATCACTATAACAAAACATTCCTATGGACACATCTTATTTATTGAATGGAGACATTTTATTTTGTTTTCCATAGAGAACTGAGACGTTTTTACAAAACGTCATAGTAACATATTTATATGGACCGTCTCAAAATTATGGAGACACTTTCAAAAACATAACTACGTTATTTAAGACATTGTTAGAGACATGAAAATTGCATCTCTACAAACGTAGAGATGCTTTTATAAAAAACGTGTATAGCTTTTAAATTAAATCTCTACATAATTTGTACTGTTGGAGATCAAACTTACAACTTGAGTTTCATTGGAAATGAGCTTATGCACTAGGCCACAAAATTTTTACGACAATTTTTGGAGTCTATCTAATATAAACTATAGAGAAGGTGTAGCCATAGGGTGTCGACCCAACTAACTTCTTATTTAAATATTTATTTTTTTTCTTTCGAAATGATCATAATAGTATTTTTTTTATGGAACAATAACTATGATATCTATTTTTTTAAAGTAGTCTAAATGATGATAAGCTTGTTTGAATAAATTTTATGCTCTAAATAGGTGTTTTCCATTAAGAATAAGGTTTTATTGCAAAGTACAAGCATCTAACTAGTATTAACTATAAATAAAACATAACCATACAAATATAACTAAATTAAAATGAAGATTAGATCATATATATTCTCTTTATATAAAAAAGTAATGATATAGCTTTCACATCACTATAACAAAACATTCATATAGACACATCTTATTTATTGAATAGAGACATTTTATTTCGTTTTCCACAAAGAACGGAGACACTTTTACAAAGCGTCATAGTAACATCTTTGCATGGACGTATCAAAATTATGGAGACGCTTTTTGTTGGACCGGAAACGGCGACCAGGGGGGTGAATGAGAGCTTTTAAAATTTCAGGCTAAAAATAGCCTTCTGTTTTAGTTCTATCTTCTGCGGAACAGGCTTCAAACACACCCTTCAAAGTTCTGGTTCGGAGGTATTTTACAGCTCCGAAATCAGGCTTCGCAAGGAGCAAAAGTTCAAAGCCAAGAAGACTTCACTCCACCCACAACTCCAAAAATTCAGCTCTGCTAAGTCAGTGTAGGCTCCGCACACTAGGTGCCTTCGAGCAGGTTTCACACTTCACCCTTCGCAAGAGCAGACTTCCCTCTGCGGACTTCGACCAAAGACTTAGCGACAGCAACTGGTGCTAGGCTTCGTACTTCGAAGGTCTAAACGCACACTGAACAGACTTCGCCGAGGACTTCAACAAGGGAAGAAAACGGGCTTCGATCTAAGCCAAGAACATTGCTTCGCTAGTAATCAGAGAGGTCTTGCCTCCAGTTTACACAGAGCGAACAAACACTGAAAAGCACACACTTCACTCAAACATGCTTCTCACACACTTCTCCAGAAAAGATTCAATGCACAAACTCAACTCAAAAGAAGTGAGACACGGAGAGATCAAAGCATGCAGTGAAGTATGCATACAAGTTCAAGCAGTAAAAGAAAACAGAATCAAAGCTTCATTGCTTGAATAGGGAACACAAAATGAACTCACAGATCTGAATACAAAGTATGTGGAGGCTAGCACAGGAGCTCAAAAATGGCTGCTCAAAGTGTTGATGTGACCTAGCTAGCTTCCACAATTTATAGGCACTATTCAACCCTATGAATAGACTACTTTACCCCTAGGGTTTACACCGGTTTTGTCTCATCAGAACAGGGGGTACAACTGGTAGTATACTTTATTTGGAGGCTTCTTTTGTCAGCTTCGCAGAGGGGACATCACTAGCTTTTGCAGAGCAGACGTGGTTAGCCTTTGCAGTTTTGGACCCTTCTGAAGCCCCACTTCGCACGCGAGGGGTGCGGTAGCTTCGGTGAGAAGCCTTGAGCCTGACGGCCTTCACTTCACCGAAGTCAGCCTTCGATACAGTGACGGTTTTGAGCCGAAGACGTCAAAGCCCTTGGGCCTTCGCACCAACACCTTCAGAGTGGACCACCACGGCTTCGCAGCTTCTCCCAGCTCGAACTCCATCAGTTCGTGTACCGAAGCCATGCCTGGCCGAAGTACCTCAAGTCAGCCTCACTCCGAAGCCCCACCTTCGGAGTACCACCCTTCGAAGTCCCTCCTTCGTCCAAGGCCTCCGCACGAAGCATTCCATGAGCACTTCATCACCGTGTCTCTCCCCGAGCATACTCCTTGACGAACCTCACCCGGACCATGCCTTCGATGCACCTCGACTTCTGAGACCTTCGTCGGGTATACCTTCGAGTGCCTCCCTCTGGAGCACACTTCGAACGTCTTGCCTCATCGCTGAGGACTTTGTCCACCATACTTCGAAGTCACTCCATTCGAAGTACCCTTCGAAGTGCCTCGCCTCCGAGGACTTCGTCTCGGAGGACCTTCACCGGGAGCCACACTCCGCACTCTCTGCCTTCATCTGGCCCACCTCGACCCGAGGTCCTACCTCGACCCCTTCGCAGCCTTCTTGATGGAGCTCCCTGCTCCCCTAGCATCAAGCCTCCCGCTTGACCCATGTTCACTTGCTACGAACCGTCCGTCGCCTCCGAAGTCACCTGCGCACCACAAACAAACAGACAAGTGTATCGAGTACCCCGGAGACCTCCCCGGGTAAACAACCTCCGGCACACACTCCGGTGTACTGCCCAAAGTACCGAACCCTTCGGTACAACCAACTCATTGTGTACTATCGGACCCCTCCGACAGGCACACTTCGCTGCAACAGCTGCAGCAACCAGAGCCCATCGAACCCTTCGGTGAAACAACCTCCGAACCCCTTCGGAGGGACCCCTTCGAATCAGAGGATAAAAACTGTCAATCACTCATCACAGACTCCGAAACCAACCCTTGGTTTCTCAATCTCCCCCTTGATGAGTGCATTGACAACCAAATTCAAGTTCAAGAAAATTTGAAAAATTTCAGCACACAAGTGACCATAAAAACTCATAAACAAGCCAAATCATGTCACTTGACAAAAGAATTTTCCTCCCCCCTTTTTCAAAAGAGTAAAAGCCCCTTCAGTAAATCTTTCCCTTTGCTAGATAAAAACTCCCCCTGAGTTATTTTAGCCCCTTGGCTGCAGAGAACTCAAAAATTTCTCCCCCATTGGCAATGCAAGCATCAAGGAGCATTTAAAAGACGCAAAGCTTCGAAATGGGCAGAATTGCAAAGACATATAAAGCAAAAATATGCCAGCTTTAGTACCGATTTTCATGTGCTCAGCTCACTTTAACATTTTCTGAAAACATGATGACAGCATGTGATTTCGTCATTTTGAAATAAAAGCATCACCACTCAATCAAGGTAACTAGACAAGTAAAAACAAGAACTGCGCAAAGCTAGGCAATTTCTACTTTAGATAGACAAGTCCAGTTCAAGTGGAGCATTGAAAGCAAACTTGATGAACAATGAATTTTTGTTGTTCTTTTCATAATGTCAGGGGTTATTTGTTTGTCTACCTTATACTTTCCAATCAAGTCAAGCCTAGGCATGAAAGCCATCTGAAGCTTAAGGCGGTGATTTTGGCATACACTACACTATCCCAGTTCAGACCAATGTGCAATGGTAAGCAGTCTAGAATAGAGTAGTGCGATAAACAAACCCACCTGGATCTTTTCACTTGTAGCATGCAAATCATGGAGTTTTGGATTTTAATTAAGTGAACAATTTGTTTAGCACTTGATGAATATCCATGAGTAAGTAGAACAATTTTTCAAGTTGCAATGTTTAGCATCCAGGGAAAAAGAGTCTTGCTATCAAGCAGATAAAAGATAGCTAAAGCAGTCCTGCCTAAACATGCTAGATTCAAGATTAAGCAGTGAGCATGATTTGATTTTGGAAAGAAGAATCATGCACATAATGTTTCAGACATATTAAATAGAGCTGAGCTGACATGATTTCATGAAATAAAATCAGGCATATAAGTGCAAAAGATGTAAATGCAATTTCACACACAATGAGCCTATGCAAGACAATAAAAATCTGCTCCCCCTCACAAAATGCCGTAAGGGTGACAAACACCAAGTTCCCCATGCAAGTAAGCAAAACGAGAAGCATCAAGGGGTTTTGTGAAAATATAAGCTAGCTGGTGTTGGGTATCAACATATTGAAGTTCAATATCACCCTTCTCATTATGATCTCTGAGAAAATGACATCACACATCAATGTGTTTGGTTCTGGAATGCTAAACCGGGTTGTTTGCAATACAAATAGCACTAGTGTTATCACAGAAAAGTGGAACACTTTTATAATCTAACCCAAAATTCCGCAAAGTGGAAACCATCCACAAAATCTGAGAGCAACAGCTACCTGCAGCAACATATTCGGCCTCAGTCGTCGATTGTGCAACACTAGACTGTTTGCGGGAAGACCAGCAAACCAGTGAAGTACCCAGAAAATGACAAGTACTAGAGATACTTTTCCTATCAATCCTACACCCAGCAAAGTCCGCATCGGAATAACCTCGAAGACACAAAGAGGAAGACGTAGAATACCAAAGGCCAAATTCCAGGGTATGTTTGAGATACCTAAGGATGCGCTTTACCGCTTGGCGGTGCGAAGCTCGTGGTGAAGCCTGAAAATGAGCACACAGACACACTGCGAAGTGTATGTCTGGCCTCGTAGCAGTCAAGTAGAGGAGGGAGCCGATCATGCTTTGGAACTCCTTCTGATCTACAGCTTCTCCATCCTCGTCAGGATCCAATGCTATCGAAGTAGCCATCGGAGTAGCGAGGGGCTTCGCATCAGCCATGTCGAACTTCTTGAGCAGGTCCTTGGTGTACATCGTCTGGTGAACGAAGGTACCTTATTTGCTTTGCTTGATTTGCAAACCAAGGAAAAATGTGAGTTCGCCCATCATAGACATCTCGAACTCCCTGCTCATGGCATCTGCAAACTCGGCAACCAAAGCATGAGAAGAGCCACCAAAGATGATATCATCCACACAAATCTGAACTAGGAGGAAATCTTTGCCATGCTTGAGAGTGAACAGGGTTTTATCAACAGATCCCATCAAATACCCCCGCTCAAGCAGAAAAGACTTAAGTCTATCATACCATGCTCGAGGGGCCTGCTTGAGTCCATAAAGAGCCTTATGAAGTTTAAGGACTTGATGTGGGTATTTGGAGTTTTCAAAGCCAGGGGGTTGTTTTACATAAACATCTTCGCCTATGAAGCCATTAAGAAAAGCACTTTTGACATCCATTTGATAGAGTTTGAATCCCCAGGATGTCGCAAAGGCAAGCAAAATCCTAATGGCCTCTAGACGCGCAATAGGTGCAAAAGTTTCAGTAAAATCAATCCCTTCTAATTGAGAATAACCCTGAGCTACAAGTCTAGCCTTGTTTCTAACTACAGTCCCATCCTCCTCTTGTTTGTTTCTGAAAATCCATTTTGTTCCAATGAAATGAACATTTGGTGGAGGATCAACTAAAGTCCAGACTTGGTTTCTCTCAAAATTTTCAAGTTCTTCATGCATGGCATTGATCCAACTAGAATCAGAAAGTGCATGACTAACATCTAAGGGCTCAAAAGAAGCAACAAAAGCGGAATCAATGAAATTAGCATGAGAATGTGTTACCCTTTGATCAAGCTCACCAATGATCTGCTCGGGAGGATGAATCCTTTGAACGTGGTGTGGAGCCTCACGGCGAGATGCAGTCTCCCCCTCAACTTGTGCGTTAGAGTGGTCCAAGATGACCGATGTCGAGGTAGTTGCTTTGGGTCCTTGTGCCGAAGTGGTCGAAGCAGGGTCGGCTTCGGGGGTTGATGTCGAGGGTAGTAGGGGTTCATCCTCAAAATCTCCGGGATTTTCGTCTTCGAAGATGGTCTGCTCCATGTCGTGTTCATTAGCCTGTTCAGATGTAGAACTAACAGAGGGGGTTGATTCATCAAAAGTCACATCACATGACTCGATGACAGTGTTAGTCTCCAAATTATAAACACGATAAGAATGACCATGTGTAGTGTAACCCAAAAAGATCCCGTTAGAAGAACGCGACTCAAATTTATCCAAATTTCCACATTTTAGGATAAAGCAACGACAACCAAAGACTCGAAGATGAGTAACTTTGGGCTGTCTCCCAAAACGTAGCTCATAAGATGTCAAGTTCAAAATTGAGCGCAAGAAGATTCGATTTGAGATGTAACAAGCAGTGTTCATGGCCTCAGCCCAGAATTTTCTAGGAGTCCTATGCTACTCGAGGATCGTCCTAGCCATCTCAACCAAAGTGTGGTTCTTTCTCTCAACAACATCGTTCTGTTGAGGAACCCGCGGAGCAGAGAATTGATGTTCTATGCCATGCTCCATGCAAAAATCAACAAAGAGACTGTTCTTGAACTCAGTGCCATTATCACTTTGAATGAATTTCAATGCACCAGGGAGTTCAGTGAAAAGACTCAAAGACAAGCTCCGAAAGTGTGAAAACACTTCATCCTTGCTAGCAAGAAAAAAGACCCAAGAGTAGCGAGAGAAATCGTCGACAATGACTAGCACATACCACTTGCCGCCTAAAGAACTAACCCGAGAAGGACCTACAATGTTCATGTGGAGAAGTTCTCCGGGTTGTTCAGTCATCTCAGTGGTGACTGGCGAGTGCGAAGCGGCAATCATTTTTCCATGTCGACATGGAGCGCAAACAAAATTCTTCTCAAACTTGAGCTTGGGCAATCCTCGGATCAGACCTAGGGCACTCAGACGAGCAAGCAACTCAAAGCTCATATGCCCTAATCTCCTATGCCACTTCCAAAGCTCAGAAGTTGAATGTGCAACAAGACAATGAGAAGAACCAGATGTCTCAGAAAAATCAGCTCCAAAAACTCTCCCAACTCTAAAGATCTTACAGACCACAACGTCATCAGAATTGAGTATTTGCGAAGTATCGCGATGGAATCACACTTCGAAGCCCTCATCAAGCAATTGAGATACAGAAAACAAATTGTATCCCAAGTTCTCAACCAAAGCAACATCTTTAAGAGTGAAATTCAAGTTGATTCTTACCACACCTTTACCTTTCACTCTACTCCGAAGGTGATATGTTTCCTTTGCTTGGTTGTGGTGAGGCTAGAGAACCATGCTGCATCTCCGGTCATATGGCGCGAACAACCGGAGTCCATGATCCACGTGCCCTCCAGGCCTCGGTCCGGCGCCTACACATGATAAGAAAATCTTGATCGCTCAGTGCTGGGGTGAGTGAATACATGACGAGGCATCCAACACTGAGTGATACGAGTAGTAGGCATAGTAAAAATAGACTGTCTATGCACAGGATAACCAGAATGATGCAAAGTGCGAGGTCTACCTACATGCTGTGACCCAAAAGCATGACGAGGTCTCCTACTCTGACGAGGTACAAAGCTACTCGCCCGGGGTCTACCATCATATGGAACATGGTGAACACCTCGAGGAGCAAAACCTCTCCGAGAAGTACGAGGAGCCTCGAAAACAGGACGTGAGTACAACTCAGACTCATGCATACCGCGAGATGGGTAATGCATGTCCTGGAAACTCATCGCCTGAGAGCGTCGCTCATCCTTGATGCGACAAAAACAGAACCCAACCAGATGACCCACCCGCTGACAGTAGGAACAATGAAAAACTCTCCTAAGGGCACTCTCATGGGTCATAGGAGCAACTCTCACAGGCTCCTTGGGCTTCTGCTGAGTGGTTTTCTTGGGAGGAATTTTCTTTGTAGGAGGTGTGGTTTTCTTTTGAGTTCGGGTAGGCTTTTTGGCTGATGGAGTGTCCAACCGAGCTCTCTCTTTCTCTAAGGTAGTGGGCGAGGTAAAAACAGTTTTGTTTACACTGTCTGAAGGAATCCTCTCAAAACACAATCCTAGAGCTAACCCTGCCCTGTTAGCACACATCTTGGTTTTGGCCACGAGCAAGTCCATCCTACCCTTTCCCTTAGTGCATTTGTTAACCACAGAAAGAAGGTATTCATTTTCAGTCATGAGGTTTTTAGCTCGCTCTCTAACAGTGCCTAGCTGGTCCTTAAGGGTTATGCAAGTTTCACACACAGGTTGCACATCCTTAGAACTACCGGCCCTCTCCAATCTAGCCTCTAAGTTATGAACATGCTTATCACGTAAATCAATGCTCTCACGTAATAAAGAACAGTTCATGCATTCATCTATATCATGAGTACTAGAATCCACCATCAAAAGCTGCTTCTGTACAGTCTCAAGCTCAGAAAGAGTTTGAGCATGCACATAACGCAACTAAGCAAGCTCACCCATGACAACAGTGCAAGATTCACATTCAGCATCATTAACCCTAGACTTAAGCATGACATAATCAGTAGAAACAGATTCTAGCCTAAGTCTAAGGTCTTTTCTATCTCTAGCGGCTTGCACAAGTAATCTATCCTGACCAAGAACCACTTCATTCAGTTCATCTAATTTAATTGAAAGCTTGTCATAGGATAGAGGTACCTCAAATGAGTCAAGCTCATCACCGCTGTGATCGCTGTCGGCCATGAAGCATAGGCCGGTGAAATCTCATCCCTTCTTGTCCTTCTTCTCCTCCTTCCTTGGGGACTCCTCCTCAGAGCTCTACTCCTCAGTTGAGGAAGTGTCGATGCCGCTGAGAGCAGCAACAAATGCTCTGGAAGCAGCTTTGGCTACTCTCTTAGCCACCTTGCCGTGCTTGCCCTTCACAAAGGGTTTCCTCTCCTTTTTGTGGTATTTGGGGCGCTCACTCTCATCTCTCCTATTGAGTTTAGGATAATTGGCCTTGATGTGAGAAGTGTCGCCACACTCAAAACAACGACTAAAACAACTTCTCCTCTGATCCCGTCTCTCATGGTGAAAACGGGTGAACCGTCTGGCAATGAGAGTAAGATCATCATCATCCAAAGTATCCACCTGCTCCTTAGTGACGGAGACCAGGGAGGACAAAGCAAAACCATCTGCAAGAACACAAGTGCCAGATGTGCTTGGTTCTGTAGTGGTGCCATTGCTAGTGCTGGAAACCAGTGCCAATGGCTGTGGCAAGGAGTTCCTATGCACTGAAAGAGATGCCTTGGCAATATCTGTGGACTTCAGCTTGCTAAAGAGCTCATCACAGGTCAATGTGTCATAACCCGTGGACTCCTCAATGCTGGATATCTTTACTTCCCATATGCTACGATCAAGAGCATAGAGAAGCTTGATAGCCCTGTCATGATCATTGTAAACAAGCGTCCCGTTGGACCGCAAGTTATTCACTATCGCATCAAAGCAAGAAAACATGGCATCTATAGATTCACCAGGTGCCTGCACAAACAGCTGATACTGTTGATTGTATGTGCTTTGGCGCATGGCCTTAATCTGTGTAGAGCCCTCATGAAAAATAGTGAGTGTAGTCCAAATCTCCCTATCTGTCCTAAGGTGCTGCACCCTATCAAACTCACTCCACCTCAAACCAATGAACAATATATTTATAGCCTTGGAGTTGGCATTATACTGATCCTTCTCTGTTTGAGAGGTGCGAGTTTCAGGGATGGAGTATTATGAGTCCACAATCTCCCAAATTGCATTTCCTTGGCTTAGCAAATAAGCCTCCATACGCACCTTCCAGTATGCAAAGTCCGTCCCATCGAACAGAGGTATTTTACTAACTCTGTCCATGTCGCCAACAGATCACAAAACTGGTTAAGGTCAACTGGTGATCTTAACCCGCTCTGATACCAATTGTTGGACCGGAAACGACGACCAGAGGGGGGTGAATGAGAGCTTTTAAAATTTCAGGCTAAAAATAGCCTTCTGTTTTAGTTCTGTCTTCTGCGGAACAGGCTTCAAACACACCCTTCAAAGTTCTGGTTCGGAGGTATTTTACAGCTCTGAAATCAGGCTTCGCAAGGAGCAAAAGTTCAAAGCCAAGAAGACTTCGCTCCACCCACAACTCCAAAAATTCAGCTCTGCTAAGTCAGTGCAGGCTCCGCACACTAGGTGCCTTCGAGCAGGTTTCACACTTCACCCTTCGCAAGAGCAGACTTCCCTCTGCGGACTTCGACCAAAGACTTAGCGACAGCAACTGGTGCTAGGCTTTGTACTTCGAAGGTCTAAACGCACACTGAACAGACTTTGCCGAGGACTTCGACAAGGGAAGAAAATGGGCTTCGATCTAAGCCAAGAACATTGCTTCGCTAGTAATCAGAGAGGTCTTGCCTCCAGTTTACACAGAGCGAACAAACACTGAAAAGCACACACTTCACTCAAACAGGCTTCTCACACACTTCTCCAGAAAAGATTCAATGCACAAACTCAACTCAAAAGAAGTGAGACACGGAGAGATCAAAGCATGCAGTGAAGTATGCATACAAGTTCAAGCAGTAAAAGAAAACAAAATCAAAGCTTCATTGCTTGAATAGGGAACACAAAATGAACTCACAGATCTGAATACAAAGTATGTGGTGGCTAGCACAGGAGCTCAAAAATGGCTGCTCAAAGTGTTGATGTGACCTAGCTAGCTTCCACTATTTATAGGCACTATTCAGCACTGTGAATAGACTACTTTACCCCTATGGTTTACACCGGTTTTGTCTCATCAGAACAGGGGGTACAACTGGTAGTCTACTTTATTTGGAGGCTTCTTTTGTCAGCTTCGCAGAGGGGACGGCACCAACTTTTGCAGAGCAGACGCGGTCAGCCTTTGCAGTTTTGGACCCTTCTGAAGCCCCCCCTTCGCACGCGAGGGGTGCAATAGCTTCGGTGAGAAGCCTTGAGCCTGACGGCCTTCGCTTCACCGAAGTCAGCCTTCGATACAGTGACGGTTTTGAGCCGAAGCCGTCAAAGCCCTCGGGCCTTCGCACCAACACCTTCGGAATGAACCACCACAGCTTCGCAGCTTCTCCCAGCTCGAACTCCATCAGTCCGTGTACCGAAGCCAAGCCTGTCCAAAGTACCTAAAGTCAGCCTCACTCCGAAGCCCCACCTTCGGAGTACCACCCTTCGAAGTCCCTCCTTCGTCCAAGGCCTCAGCACGAAGCATTCCATGAGTACTTCGTCATCGTGTCTCTCCCCGAGCACACTCCTTGACGAACCTCACCCGAACCATGCCTTCGATGCACCTCGACTTCTGAGACCTTTGTCGGGTATACCTTCGAGTGCCTCCCTCTGGAGCACACTTCGAACGCCTTGCCAAATCGCTGAGGACTTTGTCCACCATACTTCAAAGTCACTCCATTCGGAGTACCCTTCGAAGTGCCTCGCCTCCGAGGACTTCGTCTCGGGGGACCTTCACCCGGAGCCATACTCCGCACTCTCTGCCTTCATCTGGCGCACCTCGACCCCTTCGCATCCTTCGTGATGGAGCTCCCTGCTCCCCTGGTATCAAGCCTCCCGCTTGACCCAGGTTCACTTGCTACGAACCGTCCGTCGCCTCCGAAGTCACCTGCACACCACAGACAAACAAACAAGTGTATCCAGTACCCCGGATACCTCCCCGGGTAAACAACCGCCGGCACACACTTTAGTGTACCGCCCAAAGTACCGAACCCTTCGGTACAGCCAAGTCATTGTGTACTATCGGACCCCTCCGACAGGCACACTTCGCTGCAATAGCTGCAGCAACCAGAGCCCACCGAACCCTTTGGTGAAACAACCTCCGAACCCTTTCGGAGGGACCCTTTCGAATCAGAGAATAAAAACTGTCAATCACTCATCACAGACTCCGAAACCAACCCTTGGTTCCTCACTTTCAAAAGCGTAACTACGTTATTTGATGTTGTTATTTGCATCTCTACAAACGTAGAGATGCTTTTATAAAAAAACATGTATAGCTTTTTAATTAAATCTCTACATATTCTGTATTATTGGAGATCAAACTCACAACCTAAGTTTAAACTCATTGGAAATGAGCTTATGCACTAGGCCACAAAATTTTCACAATAATTTTTGGAGTATATCTAATATAAACCATAGAAGGGGTGAAGTATAGGGCGTCCACCGAACCAACTTCTTATTTAAATATTTTTTCTAAATGATCATAATAGTATTTTTTATGGAACAATAACTATTATGTATGTTTGTTAAATCAGTCTAAATAATGATAACTGTATATTTTTCGGATGAGCTTAAATTATTTATATTTTTCATGAAGAAGCACAAATGATTTATATACTTTCCATTAAAATAATTAATATTATTTGTATGACAATGACATAAATGTAATAAGAAAACAGTTCAAATCTCAACTTTTGTGGATGAGACATATCAAAACGTCTCAATATTCATCTTTAAATAATTTAATCTTATGTTAACATATAAAGCGTCTCAAACAACATCTTCAACATATAAAACATCTCTAATAATGTCTCCAACCTACAAAACATCTCAAACAAAGTCTTCAATCTATAAAACATCTGAGTCAATGTCATTGTTTATTTTTTTATTACTAAAAAGAGAGATAACTTTTGAAACATCACACGTGAAAACATTTTCATGTGATACTTTTGTTGTAGTGCATCTCACTAATACGCGAGATCATCTCAGATCAATGAAATGTAGGCTAGGATGATAAATTTTAAATTTCTATTTAAAGTAAAAATATACGATCAAATTTTTTAGTTAGAAAATATACACATTAACTAATTGTTTCTCGGTATAAGAAAGACCATATGCAAAATGTCAGAGAAGAGTTATGGAACAAACGAGTACCGATTTAGGTGTGTAAACACAGTTTGCACAACGTGCGGCAGTGGGAGATTCGTCGTGGTGGCTGTTGACTGGCTCAACGTTGACAAGTAGCAAGCAAGCTCTGTTCTGTTGGGCAGGTAATTCAAGACGACCGCTATCAAGCTTGATTATCGTGCCGACACGCCCAATTGATTTATAAACTGTGACTTGGTATCGTTGACAAGCCCATCTCTCCTACTGGAAAAGTCCTGCTTGTTTCCCGCGGCTAAAATGGTTAGTCCTTACAATTTACGAACCAAATAGGTATTAAATAGGTGAGCTAAAACATAGGTACTAAGCTTATTCTTTTCTTTAGCCTCTCTAAGAATGCTAAAAGAAGCTAAATAGTATTGAAAGTGATCCTCATGTATTAATTGACCTCTTTGCTTTCAAACATGTGAGTGCTAAAAGAAGGGAAATGGAGAAAAAAGTCTTTTGTACTAAAATTTAGCCTATATATCCAACAACAAACAGGCTAAATTTTAGTTATCTATTTTAGATGCTAAACTTTAGCCCCCTCACATCCGAACATGGCATAATTATAATATTTATAATTAATACGTAGGAATTGAAATTATAAATTTTTATCATTTAATAATATTAAAATTTGAAATTAATCAATACTGAGATATTCTTATTTTTAGATATATATATATATTCATGGTTTAATATTTTAGATTATTTTAAAATAATATTTTTTAAGATTTAATAATTATGTAATCAGTAATTGCTATATATATATATGTCCTGGTGTATTTTGTTGGAGATATAATAAAATGGCAAAATTTGTTATAGCATATCTGAAACCGTGATATTTGTATGAAAATGCGATTTTGCCTGAGGACATTTTTTTCACAGGGCTGACGGAAAGGTAAGAAGTCATGTGCAACAAATACTCCATTGATCCAGTCTCCAGAACACCAAATTTTAATTAATTAGATAGCTACCGATCGAATACAGGACAAACGGGGTCAGTAGTGTTAATGTCGCCGGCGTTGGTCATGCTAACCTGCTTGCTGCTGGCTGTGGCTATGGCGCCCCTGCTGCTGCAGGCAGCAACCCTCATCGGCAAGCCAGGCTGCCAGACGACTTGCGGCGGCATAGACATCCCTTATCCTTTCGGTATCGCCATGGAAGGTGTTAACGTTAGCTGCTCCCTCACCGGTTTCGAGATCAGCTGCGCCAAGAACCGCAGCGGCGATCTCGTGCCGGTGCTGGCGAACACCGAGATCGCCATCGAGGTGCTGAGCCTATCGGTGATGCCGCGCCCGGAGGCACGGGTGCGGCTGCCGGTGGCGTCACAGTGCTACAACTCCACAGGCGGCGAAACCGGCCCGCCGTCGTACGGCACGGTGGATTTAAACCGGGCCGGCGTGTACCGCATCTCCGACGCCCACAACGAGCTCGTCGTCCTCGGCTGCAACACCCTGGCCTACACCAACGGCGGGCCGGCCGGCGGCCAGTACGGCAAAACCTTCTACACCGGCTGCATCTCCTACTGCAGAGACGCACGGAGCGCGCAGGACGGCATGTGCGCCGGCGTCGGGTGCTGCCACGTCCAAATCCCGCCGAACCTCACCGACAACTGGATGACCTTCGACAGCTGGTCGCGCGCCAACCAGACGTTCAGCCCCTGCGACTACGCCTTCATCGTGGAGAAGGACCACTACAAGTTCAAGGCGTCCGACCTGACGACCATGCCAGTGTCCCAGACAATGCCGTTGCGGCTGGATTGGGCCATCCGCAGCAACATCAGCGCCATGTCGTGCGCCGAGGCCATGACCAGCCCTGACTACGCTTGCGTGAGCCAGCACAGTGAGTGCCTCGACTCCACCAACGGCCCCGGCTACCTGTGCAACTGCACAAGAGGCTATGAGGGCAACCCCTATATCGTCCACGGATGCACAAGTAAGTCATTCATTCAACCTTAATTAATTACCATCACATATAATAGTATTTACACATGCATGGTCCTACTAAACTATTTTAGGACGCCAGATTTCAGTCAATTTTCCACTTACTTTTGTTTTGTTCAGCTAGCTTTTTTATGTTAACTAGCAACATTATAGAAATACCATGAAAATAAAGATGAGTGAAGCTGAAACTTGAGTTTTATTTGTTGTAAGGAGCGTCGTCGTGGACTCAGCACAACTAGATTTTTTTTTAAAGTAGTATAGATTGACTTGCAATATACGGGGTGAGTTTGGTCTTGTTCTACCAATATAATTATTTCTATGTTTTTAATAGAGAATAGGATTGAGGACAGGTGGTTGACGAGTGTTGAGAGTTCTTATATTTATGAATCGAGGAACTAGAGCACATTTGCTTAGTGCAAAAGAATTACACGAAATACCTGAGGTGCCAGGCCATCGATCTTTGAAACAATTGCAATTTGGAGGGACCAATATTGACTTTGTTGTTTTGAAATTTTTACTAATTAATATGATGTCCAATAAGCAATTGATTCTATATATATGCATGCAGATATTGATGAATGCTCACGACCAGAAATATATCGTTGCTATGGCAAATGCAAAGACACGCCAGGTTCATATGATTGCACATGTCGGATGGGCTATCAAAGTGAAAATCCAAAAGAACAGCGTTGCACCGCAAAGTTCTCTCGTGCAGCACAACTTGCTCTAGGTATGTATACGACAACCATTAACTACTGTTACACGCGTGTGCATTAATTAATTCGAATGATTCTGATGACAAATATACGCGTGCATGTATGGTTTTTGTAGGCATCAGTTTGGGCATTTCCTTGTTGATTCTCACTCTACTTTGCGCTCTCATGATGCGCCAAAAAAGAAGAATGAATGAGTATTTCAAGAAAAACGGTGGTTCAGTGCTAGAGAAAGTGGAGAGCATCAAGATTTTTACCAAGGACGAGTTAAATAAAATCACCAAGAATAATTCCGAGGTGCTTGGCAAAGGAGGCTTTGGCAAGGTGTACAAGGGGACTCTCGCAGACAATACCATGGTGGCAGTGAAAGAGTCCATCGAAATAAACGATGCTCGGAAGGAAGATTTCACCAATGAAGTTATTATCCAGTCACAAATGATCCACGCGAACATCATCAAGCTCTTGGGGTGCTGCTTGGAGGTAGATGTGCCGATGCTTGTATATGAGTTTGCCGCGAATGGAAATCTGCATGACATTCTCCATGGACATGGGAGTTGCCGACTCCCTTTCCCTCTTGACCTACGTCTCGATATTGCAATTGGATCTGCAGAAGGTCTAAGATACATGCACTCGTATGCAAAACATACTATAAGGCATGGTGATATCAAGCCAGCTAACATTCTTCTAGATGAAAAGTTTGTTCCGAAGATCTCGGACTTTGGAACATCTAAGCTTCTTACATTGGACAAAGACTACACAATGTTTCCAGTAGGGAGCATGGGTTACATAGACCCGGTGTTCTACATGACTGGGCATTTAACAAAGGAGTGCGATATATATAGCTTTGGAGTAGTTCTGCTAGAGCTCATTAGCAGAAAGCGAACAATATACGGTGGGAATTTAAGCCTCATCATCGAGTTCCTAAAGGCATATAAGCAAGAGAACAATGGGAGAGCTATTTTTGATAAGGAGATTGCGACTGAAGAAAGCATGCACATCCTCGAAGAAATTGGCAGGCTAGCAATGGAGTGCCTCAACGAAAATGTCGAAGAGCGGCCCGATATGAACGAAGTAGCAGAACAGCTTGTGATGCTAAGAAGAGCCAGGAAGCCTAAGCCGAACTTGCCCCTCTGTGGAGGGTTTGGCCTCATCAGAGGTCTTGGCCGAGTATGCGCCTTCTCGGCCCTCTCCTTATGCTTCTAGAGCAGCATCCCAAAAGTTATATTTGGCTTCCTGTGGGACCTAGCCGAAGATGACGCGTCGACATTCACTTTCCACACTCCTACTTCAGGGTTCTTCGGCACGAGTGTGCGTGGGCGAGGCTCTCCAATGACAACTGCTTTCCCTTTGGATGACTCGGCCTGCTCGGGCTGAATCAACACCTTCTTCCCGTTGAGATTAACGTTGTTCATGGGAAAGTGGTCTTGGTCTAGCTTCATCTTAGGGCTAGAATATATTTTCAATTGTCCTTCATCTATGGCTGATTAAACTCGCTGACGAAAAACATTGTAATCATTAGTAGAATGGGAATGCGAATCATGCCACTTACAGTAAGCGCATTTCTTCAGGTCGTCGGTGGTCGGAATGACATGACCCTTCGGTAACCTGAGAAGCTGGTTCTTTAGCAAAAAATCAAATATTTTATCACATTTAGTCACATCAAAAGAATACTTGACGTTGTTGGGCCGACTCTTAGTAGGAGATGGTCGTAGCTCTGAGAAAGTGACAGGTTTAGACTTGTTGGTCCAAGTCCATTCGACCGTGTACATGTCGGCCGAATTATCTCTTCCTCCGACTGCTTCTCGTCAGAGTGCTCCATGATGTGTATCTCGGCCATGGGCTCACTAAGAGTTTTGACGCCCTTTTTAGATTTGACTTGGACTTCTTGGACCAGAGCCCTCTCTAGAACTTGGCTAACCTCGAGGAAATTATGGCCATCTAGGTTCTTGAGTTCAGAGTGTAAGCCGTTAAAAGCTTGGTCGGCCAAATCCCTTTCAGAAATGTTGAGGCTAAAACATCGGTTTCTAGTATCCCTAAAGCGCTTAATGTACTCGGAGCACTTTCATTAAATTTTTGTTTAACCGATGTCAAATGTGATAACCTAGGTTTTGTTTCGCCGGTGTAAAAATAATGATGAAGATTCTGCTCTAACTGGGCCCACGTCTAGATGGAGTTCAGCGGCAACACCGAAAACCAAGTGAAAGCGGTGCCTAAAAGTGACTGTGGGAATAACCTAAGCTTAAGCGCGTCCGACTGTGACGCCCCGATTTATCGAAATCGGAACATTATTGAATTTCATAAGAAAAACAATAATACAAGAGGTTCATCATGCGACAATCGTACATACGACAAGTATTCATGGTGCGCAGACCATAATTATTACATCAGAGTGAAAATTAAATAAGTAAATAAAAACATGACGAACGCCCTCTTCAGGATCTTCTCTTGACTAGGTCGCTACTCCAGACCATACTCGTAGTAGGCATCCTCTAAAGTGTGTCCAACGGGTATGAGTACAAAAAGTACTCAACAAGCCACCGCAGATGCAAATAATAATACAAGGTAATAACAATGGAAGGATAATGGCAAAAGTGCGGAAAAGAAATTTTTAGTTATTGCATTTAGTGTAGTCAAATTTTATCATGCGTAAATGTAAACATGAATGTTAATAACACCATCTAACTCGAGGAGTACGTTTTACCTTCCCGCACAACAGTCCTTACATGTCAAACCATCATGCACATTCATCTCAAAAGTAATCTAACTGTGGGATGTCACGCAACCCGCCCTTGACCGTGGGCTCGGCTTTTCGAAAAGATTTAAGACTCTGATCAGAGATGTACTACTATACCCACAAGGCACGCACTCATCCCAAACACCAAAGTGTAATGAGATAACCTAGACCACGGGAACTCGTGCCAAAACCTCAGCATGAAATGCTCCAAGCGATAACCACCCGCTCTAGGTTTCGCCGGCGCGCCGGGCCGCATCCCGGCTAACGTCGCACCCCCTTTTGCGCCACGTCGGTACAAGCCACCCGCAGGTGCTGCTTGACCCATCTCCAAATGGTGGCCTCGGTTTGGAACGCTCCATACTTTAGTTAGGACTTACCCATTAGACTTGTGGTTAGTACGGAAGTGTATTACAACGGATCTCGCAGACCGGTCCTTATAGTGCTCCGGGTGCTACCGACCAATGCCGTAGCTTGCACCCAGAACCCACCATGCATTCACTCACAACCACAACTCATCACCGACAGAATTCCAAGGATAAGAATAACGGGGATCATATAGTAAAACCATGTTGCTACGACTCATTTTTATCCTATAGCAATCGTGCCAATACATTGGACACTAGCTAATAATACTAATCATATGGTGACAAGGAGGTTAGGCGAGATAGCAGGGCTTGGGTTGCACATCAAGGTCGGGGATCCTAAATAAATATATTGTAAGAGTTTTATTTGACTAATGCATGTATATCCTATGTGTTTTAGCGATAGTTTAATAAAACATGGGTTCAATATGCTCAAAAGATTGGTTTGGTGACTTGCCTTGATCAGCGAATGGGGAGGGAGGAACTTCCGGGTAATCTTTCGGCTTCTCGGCGGCGTCGTAGTCTTCCCGGTATGAATAAAATAAACATAACATTCAATTAAACAATCCAAAATCACACAACAAGCATATATGTTTTGATTGGGTTAAATTAAGGAAAATAAAATTATTAAACTTCTGAAATTATTATATGAATTTTTAAAATGAATTTTGATGGAGTTAGGAATTTTCTAAAAAGGAAAAAATGTATTCTAATGTATTTTAAACTTCCAATTAATGAATAATAAAAAGTTCAGAATAAACCTATTGTTTTTATTACACCAACATGAAAAGGATAAAAAGATAAATTTTCTAAAATTGGAATGGGCAAATTTTGAGTTAAATTAAATAGGTTATGAGTTTTTGAAGTTTAAATCAATTTCTAAGATTTAATTTAAATTTTAATTCAGATTCTAGTCTACGATGAACCGAGTCTATGGCATTGTGCCGTGGACCGGCGGGTGTTTAAGTGTGGCAACATGCAAGGGGCTCACGTGCTAGCGCAATGCATGATCGAGTATATGCGGAAGGATGGAAAATGTTGTAGGTAATTAAGAAAATAATCAAGTAATTAATTAAGGATTTTATTTAGAAATTTTATTTTCTAATTTTATTTGCACTTTCCACGCTGGTTTATAAAAATTCCTAAAATATTATTTAGACCTAAGGAACGACATAAATTTCTCAAATTAAACCTTAAATTATTTATCCTGATATCTATTTAACTATCTCTTTTAATTCATTTTCGGGAAGTCAAAGTATAAAAAATAATTTAAAAGATATTTTCAACGGATTTTAAACATGTAGTTAAAATGATATTTTTACCTAACAAATCGAGATAGATATTATCAATTGGACGTTAAATGCTCCAATGAAAATAATGACTAAACATGTAGTTAAAATGATACAAAAATAACCTATTATATATATATCAGAATCAAAGGATGACATACGATGAGGATAGCCTACTACAAATCGAAACACGAACGATATAAGATAACTTAGATTGAAATGCACGAAAACTATAATAGTAAGAAATATATATGGAGATCAAAAATAGATTAATGAATGGAGTGGAACAAATATATATACACCCAACTATTTAATTAAAATATTGGAAAACAGAGAAACAGATTATTCTCACGAGTGACTGCGGCGACGGAGTTGAGCAGACCGGCCGGAAAAACAGAGAGTGGTGCAGATTGCCGTAGGTGGGGAAGATGAAAACCACTTCTTTCTAAAAGTATTGCGTGTTCTTTTTTTAGGCGGAGAGTGGTGGCGTTTGGTGCAGCGGCGGCGTGACGTAGGGGCGCGCGGCGCGGGAGGCGGCCCATGGCGATGGCGCGCGGCAGAGCGGCGCATGGCAGAACAGCCACAGCGCGCTGTGAACAGGGCGGACCGGTGCGCCGGCGGGGAAAGGGGTGGCGGCGCTGCTCGCTAGCGAGGGGAGGAGGGGCAACAGGGGCGGCGGCGCTCGGTACAGGCGACTCGATGAAAGGGAAAACGAGAGGTGCACTAGGTTTTTATAGAGGAAGGGAGGACGACGCTAGATGGAGAAGGAGCAGGAGCACCGAAGAAGAAGCTCGGGGAGAGAAAAATGGAGAAAGGAGGAGGTGCGAGCTCAAGGAGGAAGAAAGGTTGGGTGCACGGGATGCATGCATGGCGGGACCCATGCGTGCAGGATTACCGAGCTACAGGTGCATGTACGACCGGATTACAAGGAGGCGGGGTCCACGCGTACACAGGGATCAACGGGATGGAAAGTGATTAAGAAATTGATTAACGATTTGATTAAGGAATTTTTAATTTATTCTGTAATTTCATTAATTTCTAAAATATTGTTAAAAAAATCCTAAAAATTCCAGAGAAAATTTTTAAGATGTATACTTGACTTGGAAAATTTAATAAAATTTTCCAAACTAAAATTTGAATTATTTCTTAAAAATTTTAATTCTCCAATTTAAAATAATTGTTGAAGTTCATTTCAATTTTCTATGCAGGTTGCAAAGGTCCTAAAAATTTATAAAAATTCCTAAAATTTAGTTTGTCTTTGAGGAATATAAAAATCACTATTTTTATTTATTCATTTTCAGAAATTTTCAAATAAATTTGGAGAGCAGGCAAACGGTGGGGGTCACGCGCACAATCGTAGGCGGCTGGTGCGGGAGGCATGCAGAGGTGCATGCATGTGGGGCCCAGACGGGACATGCGGCAGGAAGTAAAAAGTGGAGAGAGATCCCCGGAAGGATGGAGTTTCATTTATTTCTCTCCTCACTAATTGTTGAAATAATATTTGTAATTAAAAGCTCCTAAAAATTCAAATAAAAATCCTTGAGAATATTCTTAACATAAATACTTTATAATAAATTTTACAAACCAAAATTTCATTTATTTATTGATATTTTTAATTCATCATTATTTTAGCTATTAGATAGTCAAACTTAATTTCTGCATTTAATATTCTTATCATCTCCGATTTATTTATTTTTGAAAATTAAAGTTAGGATTCGTGGTAAAAAGTAAAAAGTTTTTGGAAAGTTTTGAGTCTAAAATAAATTTAGAAATTTTGGATTTCAAATAAATCGCTCATTTATATTTTAAAGAATAATCGGTGATCGAGAATATTTGTATTCACGTCAAAATTAAATATTCTGAACTTGAACGCAAAATTAAGGTTTTAAATTCATTTTGGTATTTAAAATATAATAAAGATTTAAAAAGGTATTTTTCCACGAGGTTTAAACTATTCAAATGAAAAATGTATTTTTAGTTTTCACAAACGAAAAAGGAATATTATTTCTAATTGACATGCTTTATCACAACATTCACGTTGAAATATATTTTATTAGTTAGTGTTAGAGTCTTGCGATGAAATGTTATTGGTTACACCTTATTTAATTTCTTTTGCGCCAAAAATTCTAGAAATATTTTTGGGATGCAAGTTAGAGCAATGCAAATTTTAGGAAAATACTCGAGCTACGATTTATTTTTAAATGAAATTTTTAGGTCCATATTTTAGCTCACTTATTTATGATCTACATTTAATATTTTTTTGAAATTCATTTATTAATTAATTTATTTTATTTTTAATGCCTTACGAAAATCAGGGCGTTACACCGACCCACTAGCTTCACCACACTGCACTAAAAATTGTCCTATATGCTCCAGTGTGGTCATACTACCTATGCCGTCAAACTTAGTGAATTCGGGAACCCTAAAACCACGAGGGTAAGGGATAGCGTCAAAGTGGTATGGGTATGGCTTACGGTAAACCCTAGCCCGGTCACGAGGCATGAAACCAGCACTCTCCCTAAAAAGCTCACGAATTTTCTCTTCAATTTCATCTAAGCCTCCTGCCTATGCGCGTCTCTCGTGCGGGGGCACCACACGTGGCGGTATATCGGTGTGTCAGTTGTGCGACTCCTCCTCTCGTGGCAGTTCGTGATAATGGGCGTACTCAGGCCTATATGGGTATGCGGGAGCAGAAGGTGTCAGCAGTGCGGGAAATGGTATCGTAGGCGTGGGCAGAGGTGATGTGTAGTAGGTAGGGGTGGTCTAACTGGCCATAGGGCCGGTCTAACCATAGGTGTATGTCCAGTTGGACCGGCCTGGTAGCCGGTCTGACCGTAAGTGTATTGGCCGGTTGGACCAGCCCAAGGGCCGGTCTAACCGACAGGGTTGTACGTGGTCTCGGCCCTAGGTGGTGTGGGTGCAGACACGATAGCTTTTTCGGTACTCCTGTCGATTCTACTATAGCTGTGATGAACAAGGGTACTCTAGCAATTGGAGTGGGGGAAGCGGCCTCAGAAAAGCCGAATCTCTTAAACATCGCTACCATTATCGCCTCTAGTGTCGCCTCCATTCTTGAATTGGTTGCAGGTTCTAGACGGTTCGCATGAGGGCTTGCACTTCCTCCATCTTGGCCTTGATCTCGGATCGACCTTCCTTGGGGATGTCTGCAAGGGTGGGGAAGATGATGTTGCGGTTATTGATCTCCGTGCTCCCCACTGGGTCCATTGGCATTGAGGGTCCAGTTGATGTAGATGTAGTAGTCGTAGTAGATGTGCCCGCCGTCGATGTAGCAGTGATCGTCATGTTTTCTATGTCCCCAACGGAGTCGCAAAAAAGTGTGTTGACACTAAAATATGATGGTCAAAGTGCCAAAGGCACTGACACCGATCCGACGATCCAAAAATGTGTGGATACTTAGAGGTAAACCCCTAAGCGTAACACGATGCCGATGTCGCATTCCGACGACCCTAGATAGTGACAAGGGAAATAACGGAGTCGCCAGGCAATTAAATTACAAGAAATAACCTAATTAACCAAAGTGTAGGGATGAATTAGACCAAACCGGCTAAGTAGCTGATTTAGATCAATGCAGACAGAATCAATCAGACCGGCCTAGAGGAGCCGATCAGACCATCGAGTGCTAGCATGACCCGTTCAGACCGAGCGCCCACCGTCGGTCAGACCGAACAAGCTAATGGCGGCTACTTCACGCTTGCCGACACGGGGGTGACGGATCTGGCAAACATCGATCAGACCGAAGTGGCAGGGAGTTATCGTCTCGCATTGTTGGCACGCCTGATGACGAATAAGGCACACACCGGTTAGACCGAAGTGGCAACGTTGATCAGACCGACAATGCTAGATCAAAATACCTAGAGTTTCCAGCGAGCGTCTTGACGTAGATAATTTGCAACCAAAGTTCTTGGCGAAGAAGATGAGGTGGAAACACTGCAAGAACTCCAAAAAAACAGAGACAATTCATCCAAGAGACCGAATCACCGGTAAAAACCGATAAAATGATAGAAATCCGTTACGTGGATGAAATAGATGATTCACAAGCGAATCAACAAGGACTTACCGTGATTACGATGCGGCAAACATATGGTTTACACCGCGAAGCAGCAAAGATGAACGTTACTTAGCTAATCCTAGGGCAAGGAAATTAGATTGAATGTAAATATGATTCAAAACTAGGGTTTTGAGTTGATCTATGGAGATATCCTTGAATCGGCCTTGCCCCTATATTTATAAGGGGTGATCTTGACATTCCTAGGCTTATCTCCAACTCTAATCTGATTAAGAGTCGGGTCCAAATCGTTAAGATTTGATTAGGGATAAGATTATCATGAAACAACCCAAAACAGTTCGTACTCGGACACTTCGGATAGATCGAAGGGTCCCTTTCAGTCAAACCAAAGTGGGTCCTGCCAGACCGGCCTGTGCCAGGACTTGACATATTTTCGGTCCAAATAACCAATTTTGACTTTTTGACAATTTTGACCATTAATGCCATTTTTTGCTATCAACAATGGGTACGCACATACTACAAAGAGTAATAGAACACATGCAAGCAAGATTTATATAAGTTTAGATCCTTTAGAAAGAGTAATATCATCCGTCCTGTTGAATGTTTATTACTTGTGCTCAAAGATTATTGATTGTGTATGGATTACAAGTTATGTATCTTGTTAATAAGTGTATTAATATATATTATCTATTTTCCATAGAAACTATTAACTTTATGCAAAGACTAATCTATCCTTTCTTTATGATGTGTTGTACATATGTGTTTACTCCATGTAACCAATCTGGTCCATCCCATAGTTGTGTGGTGAAATAAGGCCATTCTAATATCCTTTCCTATATTCATGATATACACCATATTAGATTAATTTACACAACATATTAAATTAGAGATATTTTAAAGTCCTTAACTAGGTACCAGGAGGTACCAATATTTTTAGCATTAATATTGGTACATCTTGTACCAAGAGGTATCAAAATTGAGAAATTTTACAATCCTTGAGGATTTACTACGAGGTTTGTAGGACTGAAAGTAGCGGCCAGAGGGGGGGTGAATGGGCGCCTAAAAATTCTTTCGAATCAATGGCCTGCTCCCAACACCCAATGCACCGCAAAAGACTTAGCAGCTAAACAAAAACAGATCGCCAAATCCTAAGAGTATCTAGCCTAGAAACGGCCGCTGTCCTAAACAAAGAAACACCAGCACAATGCTAATAGGCAGATTAACAAAGCATTCAAAACATGGCAGATCAAACTTCACAAAAACAAATCATCACAACAATTGATCTAAGTGCACGTAAAACGAGATGAAAAGTTACTGTTCAAAATTTGTCTCCTGTTCGAAACACGACGAAGCCTGCTTCGAAGTGTCGAAGCCTGCTTCGAAGTATGTGTGAAGCAGGAAGTTGTCGAAGTATGCTTCGAAGTCCTTTGTCGAAGGCTGAAGTGAACGTGCCGAAGGTTGATGGAGTCTAGTCTAGTTCGGTGAAGAGTGTAGCAAAGTGCGATGCATGCTTCGGTGCGAAGTGTGAAACAACCGAAGCCTTCGAAGTCAGATTGATCGAAGTATGACTACCGGAGTAGTGACCTTCGGAAAATAGACTAACTTCGAAACGGAGCCTTCTCAGAGCTTTCACACAAGAGACCGAAGCCCAGTAACAGACTCCGAAACACAACCTCCGAAAGCACTGACTGAGTGAAACCCATAATAAGACACCTCGAACTGGAGTTTGCGACTACCTTCGCAGAACGCTTCGCACGAAACCCAACGAAGCCTAAGCAAGACTCTGAAGAAGAAAAATAACGTGCGGAGCACCTTCGCCCAACATGCTTCGAAAAACAACGCACTAAAGAAATAAAAACGTGCAGACTTCGCAAGACATGTCTTTTCCTGTGAAGCCTACCCCTGGCGAAGACTTCAAGCAGAAAATCAATTGTACAGAGAAAACAGATCGGACCCTGCCACCAAAAGTATACTAGCTTCTGCAAAACTAGCTTCTAGACTTGTACGAGCACAGAAAAGTGACAAAACTAGGAGAAATGATGACTACCTGCAGCCTATATGCACAAGAACAAAGACTCACATAGCCTAGCTGCCAGGCTAAAGACCACACAACGACTGCAAGCAGACTGAAGAAAAAAGCAATAGATCCTGATCTGCAGCTAGCCCATGCGATTGAACAACAGAGGCTACCGAGATAAAGATGTAGAAAAATATACGCGCTTGGAAGCAGGAAACTTGCAAACAGTAGAGATCTTGGGAATAAAACAAGTGTTTCCGCAAGGATCAGAAAGCTATAGCCAACAAACGCACGCAAATCGAGACACATAGAAATCTGTGAGATAAAAACTCAGTTCGATTTACTTTGTGAAGAGCAGGAGCACCGTGCGCGAGAAACAATGGCGGCAGACGCACGAACAGGAATAGGAGAAGGATGAACAAAACATGACCCAATTGATTAGTAAAGTGATTTCAGAAAAGGGTAACCCTAACCCTAGGGATTGGGGCCCTATTTATAGGCAGCCCAATAGCCTAGGAATATTCCACAAACCCTTAGGGTTTTTTTACAAACGCTGAAATAAAAGGAAAAGACTAAACTGCCCTTAGGATATTTTTACAGACTCGACTAACTGACTGTGGGCCTAAGGACAAAATAGTAAACTCCTATTTACAGGTGACTTATCCAGAGGCGGAGCTTTCATAGCGACTACGGCTTCGTCTCTGAACAGTCCGATACAAGATCAGCGGTCGTCAGTTTTGCGCCGAAACTGACAAAGCATCCACCGACTTTGCACCAGGTACCCGGATTGGGTCGGCCCAATTCTGCAGCTCTCTCAGCCCGACAATCGCTTGCCGCCCGTGTACCTGAGTCAATCCTGGTCAACAACCCAGTAGATCCTCTGCTGCTCCTAGCCCATGTACCCGTATTGGGCCAGCCCGACTTCGCGGCCCCTCTACCCGACAGTTACTCGCTGCCCGTGTACCTGAGTCACACGCGGCCCAGACGCAGCAGATCTTCTCTCTCTTTCCTGTCTTCTTCGACTATCGTTGACAATGACTCATCACATCTGGAGCCATGAGACCCACGCTCTTCAGCATGGCTCCTCAATCTCCCCCTTGATGAGTGCATTGTCAACACTTCTCCTCATCTGCTCTTCAGTACCTGCAAGCAACTGTGGAAACACGAAAATAAAACATAAGAAAACAGAGAAGAAGAAAATAAAGTAAAAGTTTAACCCTAATGACCAAAAGTCGAACAAAAGCAAGAGGTGGTCATTATGGTTAACCAAAGGTAAAAACTCCGAATCATCAACAAGGATATCAAAAGATTAAGGACAAACAGGACAAAAACCCCCCTGAAACAAATCCCAGAGAAAGCCAAAACTCCCTCTTAAACTCTTCTCCCAAAACTTCTCCCCCTTGTTGACAAGTGGACTCATCAAGCGAGACTAAATGCACTCTAAAGAGACACATACTCCCCCTGAAATGCAACTCCCCCTCAAAATATGCAATGAATGCAACTGGGGTGCATGTGGAGTGTAGAAAGCATGCTTCTTAGATATGATTGACTGCAATTACAACATCTAACAAGTATAGAAAAAGACATACTGTCTAAGACACATGGCATGATCAGTGCAACAGATGATATCTAAAGAAAGTCATTAGCACACATTTTTCAATTTTTGCAAATAAAAGCATCACCGCATTTTCAGTTGACAAGCAAGGTAAAGCATGAGATGCAGAAGCTAACTGATATCTACTAAGATAAGCATTGTCCAAAACAAAGTGCTTCAGCAAACTTGTTATCATTTTAATTTTCAAGCTTTTTCTTTTTCCTTTTTCATTTTTGCCAGGGGTTATTTGCAAGTCAAACCTTATGCTGACCGACCAAGTCAAGCCTAGGCCAGAACTGGACCATCAGAAGCTTAAGACATTGGTCTTGACATATATTAAACTGTCCTAGTTCATACCAAAGTGCTATGGTAGGCAGTCCAGAACAATGCAATGCGACAAAGCAAACCCACCTGGATCTTTTAAACTCAAGCATAAAAAGGCATGGAATTTTCATTTTTCTGATTTTTCATTGTTTTTATAGCACATTTTCCATGTTAAAAGCATAAAGATGTCCAAGTTGCATATTTGCAGCTAAGTCAGGAACTAGCTACAAGGCATGTAACATATAGCAAGAGCATACAGCTTACACATGCTAGTTACCAGAAGCAATGGTGATCATTTTTCAAGTTTAAAGCATAAAAGCCATGCATATGACAGATATCAGACATATCAAGTGAACTGAACCAAAGCATGATCATTGACAAGTAATCAAAAGCATGTACCAGCTAGAATAAGTAAAGTAGTTCAATCATATAACAGAAGCAAGCTCAAAGTGTGATATGTGAATATGCATGATATGAGCACACACAAAAAGACTCAAGAAAAGAGTAAAGAAGAAAGAAAAACTGAGGCAAAAATATCCTAGAAAGGATACACAACACCCAAATCCCCTCGTAAACGCTCAAAAGTAGACTGATCTAGGGGTTTGGTGAAAATGTCAGCCAACTGATGATGGGTATCAACATGAACAAGGTCAATGACACCTTTCTCATATTGATCCCGCAGAAAGTGAAAGCGCACATCAATGTGTTTGGTTTTTGAATGGAGACAAGGGTTTTTCCCTACACTAATAGCACTCGTGCTGTCGCAAAACAAAGGAACTCGGGTAGGAAAGAACAACCCAAAATCTCGCAGCGTGGAAATCATCCAAACCAATTGTGAGCAGCAGCTACATACTCAGCCTCAGTGGTCGAAAGAGCAACTCCAGACTGCTTTCAAGAAGACCAAGAGACAAGAGAAGAACCGAGAAACTGGGAAGTACCAGAAGTCGACTTGCGATCCAATCGGCACCCACCAAAGTTAGCGTCCGAAAAGCCAGATAAATCAAGAGATGATGATGCTGAATAATAAAGACCGAGATCAGGCGCATAGGTAAGATACCTGAAAATGCGCTTGATAGCCTACCGGTGAGACGCGCGAGGTGAAGACTGGAAGCATGCGCAAAGTCTCACGGCGAACTGTATGTCTGGCCTCATCGCCGTCAAGTATAGCAATGAACCAATCATCCCTCGAAATTCTCTATCGTTGACCTTGACGCCGCTCTCGTCCTTGTCCAGGCCCCTAGATGTGCCCATTGGGGTCATCTGAGGCTTCAGCTCTCCACCAAAGTCGAACTTCTTCAACATGTCTCGAGTGTACTTACCCTGGTGGATGAAGGTGCCGTCCTTGGTCTGCTTGATCTGGAGCCCTAGGAAGTACTTGAGCTCACCCATGAGGCTTATTTCAAACCCGCTGTGCATCTGCTCAGAAAACTTGGACACAAGAACGTCAGTAGTACCGCCAAAGATAATATCGTCCACGTAAATCTGAGCGACTAAGAAATCTGAGGCATCTCTGAGTAAGAAAAGAGTTTTATCCATAGAACCCGTCACAAAGCCCTTTCCTAACAAAAACTGCTTTAATCGGTCATACCAAGCCCTGGGGGCTTGCTTTAGACCGTATAAATCTTTCTGCAGCTTAAAAACATGTCGAGGAAACTTAGGGTTCTCAAAACCGGGGGGCTGCCTAACATAAACCTCCTCCTCTATGTACCCGTTCAGAAAAGCACTCTTGACGTCCATTTGAAAAAGCATAAAACCCTTCGAAGCGGCAAAAGCTAAGAGAATGCGAATGGACTCAAGACGGGCAACAGGGGCGAAAGTTTCTTCAAAGTCAATACCCTCTGTTGGACCAGAAACGGCGACCAGAGGGGGGTGAATGGGAGCTTTTAAAATTTCAGACTAAAATAGCCTTCTGTTTTACTTCTGTCTTCTGCGGAACAGGCTTCGAACACAGCCTTCGAAGTTCTGGTTCGGAGGTATTTTACAACTCCGAAAACAGGCTTCGCAAGGAGCAAAAGTTCGAAGCCAAGAAGACTTCGCTCCACACACAACACTGAAAACTCAGCTCTGCTAAGTCAGTGCAGGCGCTCCGCACACAGGGTGCCTTCGAGCAGGCATCGTACTTCACCCTTCGCAAGAGCGGACTTCCCTCTGTGGACTTTGATCAGCTTTGCTAAGTCAGTGCAGGCTCCGCACACTAGGTGCCTTCGAGCAGGCTTCGCACTACAGACTTCGCAAGAGCAGACTTCCCTCTGCGGGCTTCGACCAAATACTCAGCGACAACGACTAGTGCTGGGCTTCGTACTTCGAAGGTCTAAACGCACACAAAACAGACTTCACTAAGGGCTTTGACACGGGAAGAAAAACGGGATTCGATCAGTGCTTCGCTAGTAATCGTAGAGGTCTAGCCTCCAGTTTACACAGAGCGAACAGACAATGAAAAACACACTTCGCTCAAACACACTTCGCTCGGACAGGCTTCTCACACACTTCTCCAGAAAGGATTCAATGCACAAACTCAACTCAAAAGAAGTGACACACATGAGATCGAAGCATGCAGCGAAGTATGCATACAAGCTCAAGCAGAAAATGAACACAGAATCAAGACTTCGATGCTTGAACAGGGAACACAAAAATTGAACTCACATATCTGAATACACAGTATGTGGTGGCTAGTACAGGAGCTCAACAATGAATGCTCAAAGTGTTGATGTGACCTAACCAGCCTCCACTATCTATAGGCACTATTCAGCCCTGTGAATAGACTACTTTACCCCTAGGGTTTACACCGGTTGTGTCTCATCAGAACAGGGGGTACAGTTGGTAGTCTACTTTATTTGGAGGCTTCTTTTGTCAGCTTCGCAGAGGGGACAGTACCAGCTTTTTCAGAGCAGACGCTGTCAGCCTTTGCAGTTTTGGACGCTTCTGAAGCCCCCCTTCGCATGCGAAGGGTGCAGTAGCTTCGGTGAGAAGCCTTGAGCCTGACGGCCTTCGCTTCACCGAAGTCAGCCTTCGATACAGTGATGGTTTTGAGCTGAAGCCGTCAAAGCCCACGGGCCTTTGCACCAACACCTTCAGAGTGGACCACCATGACTTCGCAGCTTCTCCTAGCTCGAACTCCATCAGTCTATGTACCGAAGCCATGCATTGCCGAAGTACCTCAACTCAGTCTAACTCCAGAGCCAGCTTCACTCCGAAGCCTGCCTCGCTCCGAAGTCAACCTTACTCCGAAGCCCCACCTTCGGAGTACCACCCTTCGAAGTGCCTCCTTCGTCCAAGGCCTCCGCATGAAGCATTCCATGAGCACTTCGTCGCAGTGTCTCTCCCCGAGCACACTCTTCGACGATCCTCACCCGGACCATGCCTTCGATGCACCTCGACTTCTGAGACCTTCGTCGGGTATACCTTCGAGTGTCTCCCTCCGGAGCACACTTCGAACACCTTGCCTCATTGTTGAGTACTTAGTCCACCATACTCCGAAGTCACTCCATTCGGAGTACCCTTCGAAGTGCCTCGCCTTCGAGGACTTCGTCTCGGAGTACCTTCACCCGGAGCCAGGCTCCGCACTTACTGCCTTCTCCTGGCGCACCTCGACCCGATGTCCGACCTTGAACCCTTCGCAGCCTTTGTGACGGAGCTCCCTGCTCCCCTGGCATCAAGCCTCCCGCTTGACCTAGGTTCACTTGCTACAAACCGTCCGTCGTCTCCGAAGTCACCTGCGCACCACAGACAAATAGATAAGTGTATCCAGTACTCCGGAGACCTCTCCGGGTTAGCAACCTTCGGTACACACTTCGGTGTATCGCCCAAAGTACCGAACCCTTCGGTACAACCCAGTCATCGTGTACTGTCGGACCCCTCCAAAAAGCACACTCCGCTGCAACAGCTGCAGCAACCAGAGCCCACCGAACCCTTCGGTGAGACAGCCTCCGAACACCTTCGGAGAACCAACCTCCGAACCCCTTCGGAGGGACCCCTTCGAATCAGAGGGTAAACTCTATCAATCACTCATCACAGACTCCGAAACCAACCCTTGGTTTCTCAATCTCCCCCTTGATGAGTGCATTGACAACCAAATTCAAGTTCAAGAAAATTTGAAAAAATTTCAGCACACAAGTGACCATTAAAAACTCAAAAACGAGCCAAATCATGTCACTTGATAAAAGAATTTTCCTCCCCTTTTTCAACAGAGTAAAAGCCCCTTCATCAAATCTCCCCTTTGCAAGATAAACTTTCCCCTGAGTTATTTTACCCCTTGCTACAGAGAACTCAAAAATTTCTCCCCCTTTGGCAATGCAAGCATCAAGGAGCATGTAAAAGATGCATAGCTTCGAAATGGGCAGAGTTGCAAAGACACAGAAAGCAACAAATATGCCAACATTTAATACCAATTATCATGTGCTCAGCTCAATGTAACATTTTCTAAAAACATGATAACAGCATGTGATTTTATCATTTTTAAATAAAAGCATCACCACTCAATCAAGGTAACTAGACAAGTAAAAACAAGGACTGCGCAAAGCTAGTCAATTTCTACTCTAGACAGACAAGTCCAGTTCAAGTGGAGCATTGAAAGCAACCTTGATAAACAATGAATTTTTGTTGTTCTTTTCATAATGCCAGGGGTTATTTGTTTGTCCACCTTATACTTTCCAATTAGGCCAAGCCTAGGCATGAAAGCCATCAGAAGCTTAAGGCAGTGATTTTGGCATACACTACACTATCCTAGTTCAGACCAATGTGCAATGGTAAGCAGTCTAGAATAGAGTAGTGCGACAAACAAACCCACCTGTATCTTTTCACTTGTATCATACAAATCATGGAGTTTTGGAATTTTGATTAAGTGAACAAATTGTTTAGCACTTGATGAATATCCATGAGTAAGTAGAACAATTTTTCAAGTTGCATTATTTAGCATCCAGAGAAAAAGGAGTCTTGCTATCAAGCAGATAAAAGATAGCTAAAGCAGTCCTGCCTAAACATGCTAGATTCAAGACTAAGCAGTGAGCATGATTTGATTTTGGAAAGAGAAATCATGCACATAATGTTTCAGATATATTAAATAAAGCTGAGCTGATATGATTTCATGAATTAAATTCAGGCATATAAGTGCAAAAGATGTAAATGCAATTTCACACACAGTGAGCATATGCTAGACAATCAAAACTGCTCCCCCTCATAAAATGCCGTAAGGGTGACAAATACCAAGTTCCCCACGCAAGTAGGCAAAACGTGAAGCATCGAGGGGTTTTGTGAATATATCGGCTAGCTGGTGTTGGGTATCAACATATTGAAGCTCAATATCACCCTTCTCATTATGATCTCCGAGAAAATGATATCGCACATCAATGTGTTTGGTTCTAGAGTGCTGAACCAGGTTGTTTGCAATACAAATAGCACTAGTGTTATCACAGAAAAGTGGAACAGTCTTATAATCTAACCCGAAATCCCACAAAGTGGAAACCATCCACAAAATCTGAGAGCAACAGCTAGTTGCAGCAACATATTCGGCCTCAGCCGTCGATTGTGCAACACTAGACTGTTTGCGGGAAGACCAGCAAACCAGAGAAGTACCCAGAAAATGACAAGTACCAGAGGTACTTTTCCTATCAATCCTACACCCAAAAAAGTCCGCATCGGAGTAACCTCGAAGACACAAAGAGGAAGATGCAGAATACCAAATGCCGAATTCTAAGGTATGTTTGAGATACCTGAGAATGCGCTTTACCGCTTGGCAGTGCGAAGCTCGTGGTGAAGCCTGAAAACGAGCGCACAGACACACTGCGAAGTGTATGTCCGGCCTCGTAGCAGTCAAGTAGAGGAGGGAGCCAATCATGCTGCGGAACTCCTTCTGATCTACGGCTTCTCCATCTTCGTCAGGATCCAATGCTACAGATGCAGCCATTGGAGTGGCGAGTGGCTTCGCATCAGCCATGTCGAACTTCTTGAGCAGGTCCTTGGTGTACTTCGTTTGGTGAACGAATGTACCTTGTTTGCTTTGCTTGATTTGCAAACCAAGGAAAAATGTGAGTTCGCCCATCATGGACATCTCGAACTCCCTGCTCATGGTATCTGCAAACTCGGCAACCAAAGCATGAGAAGAGCCACCAAAGATGATATCATCCACATAAATCTGGACTAGAAGGGAATCTTTGCCATGCTTGAGAGTGAACAGGGTTTTATCAACAGATCCCATCAAATACCCTCGCTCAAGCAGAAAAGACATAAGTCTATCATACCAAGCCCGAGGGGCCTGCTTGAGTCCATAAAGAGCCTTATGAAGTTTAAGGACTTTATGTGGGTATTTGGGGTTTTCAAAACCAGGGGGTTGTTTTACATAAACATCTTCGCCTATGAAGCCATTAAGAAAAGCACTTTTCACATCCATTTGATAGAGTTTGAAACCACGGGATGCCGCAAATGTAAGTAAAATCCTAATGGCCTCAAGACGAGCAACAGGTGCAAAAGTTTCAGTAAAATCACTCCCTTCTAATTGAGAATAACCCTGAGCTACAAGTCTAGCCTTGTTTCTAACTACAGTCCCATCCTCCCCTTGTTTGTTTTTGAAAATCCATTTTGTTCCAATGAAATGAACATTTGGTGGAGGATCAACTAACGTCCAGACTTGGTTTCCCTCAAAATTTTCAAGTTCTTCATGCATGGCATTGATCCAACTAGAATCAGAAAGTGCATGACTAACATCTAAGGGCTCAAAAGAAGCAACAAAAGCGGAATCAGTGAAATGAGCATGAGAACATGTTACCCTTTGATCAAGCTCACCAATGATCTGCTCGGGAGGGTGCATCCTTTAGACATGATGTGGAGCCTCACGGCGGGATGCAATCTCCCCGTCAACTTGTGCGTTGGAGTGGTCCAAGATGACCGATGTCGAGGTAGTTGCTTTGGGACCTTGTGCCAAAGTGGTCGAAGCGGGGTCGGCTTTGGGGGTTGATGTTGAGTGTAGTAGGGGTTCATCCTCGAAATCTCCGGAATCTTCTTCTTCGAAGATGGTCTATTCCATGTCGTGTTCATTTGCCTGTTCAAGAGCAGAACTAACAGAGGGGGTTGATTCATCAAAAGTCACATCACATGACTCGATGATAGTGTTAGTCTCCAAATTATAAACACGATAAGAATGACCATGTGTAGTGTAACCTAAAAAGATCCCGTCAGAAGAACGCGACTCAAATTTGTCCAAATTACCACGTTTTAGGATAAAGCAACGACAGCCAAAAACTTGACGATGAGTAACCTTGGTCTGTCTCCCAAAACGTAGCTCATAAGATGTCAAGTTCAAAATTAAGCGCAAGAAGATTCGGTATGAGATGTAACAAGCAGTGTTCATGGCCTCAGCCCAAAATTTTCTAGGAGTCCTATGCTCATCGAGCATCGTCCTAGCCATCTCAACCAAAGTGCGGTTCTTCCTCTCAACAACACTGTTCTGTTGAGGAACCCGCGGAGCAGAGAATTGATGTTCTATGCCATGCTCCATGCAAAAGTCAACAAAGAGACTGTTCTTGAACTCAGTGCCATTATCACTTCGAATGAATTTCAGTGCACCAGGGAGTTCAGTGAAAAGTCTCAAAGCCAAGCTCCAAAAGTGTGAAAACACTTCATCCTTGCTGGCAAGAAAGAAGACCCAAGAGTAGTGAGAGAAATCATCGACAATAACTAACACATACCACTTGCCGCCTAACGAACTAACCCGAGAAGGACCTACAGTGTCCATGTGGAGAAGTTCTCCGGGTTGTTCAGTCATCACTGTGGTGATTGGCGAATGCGAAGCGGCAATCATTTTTCCATGTCAACAAGGAGCGCAAACTAAATTCTTCTCAAACTTGAGCTTGGGCAATCCTCGGATCAGTCCTAGGGCACTCAGACGAGCGAGCAACTCAAAGCTCATTTGCCCTAGTCTCCTATGCCACTTCCAAAGCTCAGAAGTCGAATGTGCAACAAGACAATGAGAAGAACCAGAAGACTCAGAGAAATCAGCTCCAAAAACTCTCCCAACTCTAAAGATCTTACACACCACAACGCCATCAGAATTGAGTACTTGCGAAGTATCGCGATGAAATCGCACTTCGAAGTCCTCATCAAACAACTGAGAGTGAAATTCGAGTTGATTCTTACCACACCTTTACCTTTCACTCTACTCCTACGATTGTTGCCGAAGGTGATATGCTCCCTTTGCTTGGTTGTGGTGAGGCTGGAGAACCATGCTGCATCTCTGGTCATATGGCACGAACAACCGGAGTTCATGATCCACGTGCCCTCCAAGCCTCGGTCTGGTGCCTACACATGATAAGAAAATCTCGATCGCTCAGTGCTGGGGTGAGTGAATATATGACGAGGCATCCAGCACTGAGTGATACGAGTAGTAGGCACAGTAAAAGTAGACTATCTACGCACAGGATAATCAGAATGATGCAAAGTGCGAGGTCTACCTACATGTTGTGATCTAAAAGCATGACGAGGTATAAAGCTACTCGCCCATATGGAACATGATGAACACCTCGAGGAGCAAAACCTCTTCGAGAAGCACGAGGAGCCTCGAAAACAGGACGAGAGTAAAACTCAGACTCATGCATACCTAAAGATGGGTAATGCATGTCACGGAAACTCATCGCCAGAGAGCGTCGCTCATCCTTGATGCGACGAAAAAAGAAACCAACCAAATGACCCGCCCGCTGATAGTAGGAACAATGAAAAACTCTCCTGGGGGCACTCTCATGGGTCATAGGAGCAACTCTCACAGGCTCCTTGGGCTTCTGCTGTGTGGTTTTCTTAGGAGGGATTTTCTTTGCTGGAGGAGTGGTTTTCATTGGAGTTCGGGTAGGCTTTTTGATTGATGGAGTGTCTAACAAAGCTCTCTCTTTCTCTAGGGTAGTGGGTGAGGTAAAAACAGTTTTGTTCTCACAGTCTGAGGGAATCCTCTCAAAACCCAAACATAGAGCTAACCCTGCTCTATCAGCACACATCTTGGTCTTGGCCAAGAACAAGTCCATCCTACCCTTTCCCTCAGTGCATTTGTTAACCACAGAAAGAAGGTATTCATTTTCAGTCATGAGATTCTCAGCTCACTCTCTAACAGTGCCTAGCTGGTCCTTAAGGGTTATGCATGTGTCACACACAGGTTGCACATCCTTAGAACTACCGGCCGTCTCCAATCTAGCCTCTAAATCCTGAACATGCTTATCCCATAAATTAATGCTCTCACGTAATAAGGGGCAGTTCAAGCATTCATTTAAAACATGAGGACTAGAATCCACCAACAAAAGCTGCTTCTGTGCAGTCTCAAGCTTAGATAGAGTTTGAGCATGTACAGAACGCAACTGAGCAAGCTCACCCATGACAACAGTACAAGATTCACATTCAGCATCATTAACCCAAGACTTAAGCATGGCATAATCAGTAGAAACATATTCTAGCCTAAGTCTAAGGTCTATTCTATCTCTAGCGGCTTGCACAAGCAATCTATCCTGACCAAGAACTACTTCATTCAGCTCATCTAGTTTAATTGAAAGCTGGTCATAAGATAGAGGTACCTTAGATGAGTCAAGCTCATCGCCGCTGTGATCGTTGTCGGCCATGAAGCAAAGGCCGGTGAAATCTCGTACCTTCTTGTCCTTCTTCTCCTCCTTCCTTGGAGACTCCTCCTCAGAGCTCGACTCCTCAGTTGAGGAAGTGTCGATGTCGCTGAGAGCAGCAACAAACGCTCTAGAAGCGGCTTTGGCTACCCTCTTAGCCACCTTGCCGCGCTTGCCCTTCACAAAGGGTTTCCTCTCCTTCTTGTGGTATTTGGGGCACTCACTCTCATCTCTCTTCTTGAGTTTAGGACAATTGGCCTTGATGTGAGAAGTGTCGCCACACTCAAAACAACCACTAAAACCACTTCTCCTCTGATCCCGTCTCTCATGATGAAAGCGGGTGAACCTTCTGGCAATGAGAGCAAGCTCATCATCATCCAGAGTGTCCACCTGCTCCTTTGTGACGGAGATCAGGGAGGACAAAGCAAAACCATCTGCAAGAACACAATTGCCAGATGTGCTTGGTTCTGCAGTGGTGCCACGGCTAGTGCTGGAAACCAATGCCAATGGCTGTGGCAAAGAGTTTCTGTGCACTGCAAGAGATGCCTTGGCAATATCTGTGGACTTCAGCTTGCTAAAGAGCTCATCACAGGTCAATGTGTCATAACCTGCAGACTCCTCAATGCTGGATTTCTTTACTTCCCATATGCTACGATCAAGAGCATAGAGAAGCTTGATAACCCTATCGTGATCATTGTAAGCAAGCGTCCCGTTGGACCGCAAGTTACTCACTATCGCGTCAAAGCGAGAAAACATGGCATCTATAGATTCACCAGGTGCCTGCACAAACAACTGATACTGTTGATTGTATGTGCTTTGGCGCCTGGCCTTAATCTGTGTAGAGCCCTCATGAAAAATAGTGAGTGTAGTCCAAATTTCCCTAGCTGTCCTAAGGTGCTGCACCCTATCAAACTCACTTCTACTCAAACCAATGAACATTATATTACTTGCCTTGGAGTTGGCATTATACTGATCCTTCTCTTTTTGAGAGGTGCGAGTTTCAGGGATGGAGTATTGTGAGTCCACAATCTCCCAAATTGCATTTCCTTGGCTTAGCAAGTAAGCCTCCATGCACACCTTCCAGTATGCAAAGTCAGTCCCATCGAACAGAGGTATTTTACTAACTCTGTCCATGTCGCCAACAGATCACAAAACTGGTTAAGGTCAACTGATGATCTTAATCTGCTCTGATACCAATTGTTGGACCGGAAACGGTGACCAGAGGGGGGTGAATGGGAGATTTTAAAATTTTAGACTAAAATAGCCTTCTGTTTTACTTCTGTCTTCTGCGGAACATGCTTCGAACACAGCCTTCGAAGTTCTGGTTCAGAGGTATTTTACAGCTCCGAAAACAGGCTTTGCAAGGAGCAAAAGTTCGAAGCCAAGAAGACTTCGCTCCACACACAACCCTGAAAACTCAGCTCTGCTAAGTCAGTGCAGGCTCCGCACACAGGGTGCCTTCGAGCAGGCTTCACACTTCACCCTTCGCAAGAGCGGACTTCCCTCTGTGGACTTTGATCAGCTTTGCTAAGTTAGTGCAGGCTCCGCACACTAGGTGCCTTCGAACAGGCTTCGCACTACAGACTTCGCAAGAGCAGACTTCCCTCTGCAGGCTTCGACCAAATACTCAGTGACAACAACTAGTGCTGGGCTTCGTACTTCGAAGGTCTAAACGCACACAAAACAGACTTCGCTAAGGTCTTTGACATGGGAAGAAAAACGGGCTTCGATCAGTGCTTCGCTAGTAATCATAGAGGTCTAGCCTCCAGTTTACACAGAGCGAACAGACACTGAAAAACACACTTCGCTCAAACACACTTCGCTCGGACAGGCTTCTCACACACTTCTCCAGAAAGGATTCAGTGCACAAACTCAACTCAAAAGAAGTGACACACATGAGATCGAAGCATGCAGCGAAGTATGGATACAAGCTCAAGCAGAAAATGAACACAAAATCAAGACTTCGATGCTTGAACAGGGAACACAAAAATTGAACTCACAGATCTAAATACACACTATGTGGTGGCTAGTACAGGAGCTCAACAATGAATGCTCAAAGTGTTGATGTGACCTAACCAGCCTCCACTATCTATAGGCACTATTCAGCCCTGTGAATAGACTACTTTACCCCTAGGGTTTACACTGGTTGTGTCTCATCAGAACAGGGGGGTACAGTTGGTAGTCTACTTTATTTGGAGGCTTCTTTTGTCAGCTTCGCAGAGGGGATGGTACCAGCTTTTGCAGAGCAGACGCTGTCAGCCTTTGCAGTTTTGGACGCTTCTGAAGCCCCCCTTCGCACGCGAAGGGTGCGGTAGCTTCGGTGAGAAGCCTTGAGCCTAACGGCCTTCGCTTCATTGAAGTCAGCCTTCGATACAGTGACGGTTTTGAGCCGAAGCCGTCAAAGCCCTTGGGCCTTCGCACCAACACCTTCAGAGTGTACCACCACGACTTCGTACCTTCTCCCAGCTCAAACTCCGTCAGTCCGTGTACCGAAGCCATGCATGGCCGAAGTACCTCAAGTCAGTCTTACTCCGGAGCCAACTTCGCTCCGAAGCCTGCCTCGGTCCGAAGTCAGCCTTACTCCGAAGCCCCACCTTCGGAGTACCACCCTTCGAAGTCCCTCCTTCGTCCAAGGCCTCTGCATGAATCATTCCATGAGCACTTCGTCGCAGTGTCTCTCCCCGAGCACACTCTTCGACGATCCTCACCCGGACCATGCCTTTGATGCACCTCGACTTCTGAGACCTTCGTCGGGTATACCTTCGAGTGTCTCCCTCCGGAGCACACTTCGAACACCTTGCCTCATTGCTGAGGACTTAGTCCACCATACTCCGAAGTCACTCTATTCGGAGTACCCTTCGAAGTGCCTCGCCTCCGAGGACTTCGTCTCGGAGTACCTTCACTTGGAGCCAGGCTCCGCACTTACTGGCTTCTCCTGGCGCACCTCGACCCGAGGTCCGACCTTGACCCCTTCCCAGCCTTTGTGACGGAGCTCCCTGCTACCCTGGCATCAACCCTCCCACTTGACCCAAGTTCACTTGCTACGAACCGTCCGTCGCCTCCGAAGTCACCTACGCACCTTTGGAGAACCAACCTCCGAACCCCTTCGGTGAGACAGCCTCCGAACACCTTCGGAGAACCAACCTCCGAACCCCTTCGGAGGGACCCCTTCGAATCAGAGGGTAAACTCTGTCGATCACTCATCACAGACTACGAAACCAACCCTTGGTTTCTCACCCTCTTTTTGGCAAAAACCCTGGGCAACTAGTCGAGCTTTGTTGCGCACCACAACCCCATCTTCACCTTGCTTGTTCTTGAACACCCACTTGGTGCCTATGGGGTTGCATCCGGGTGGCAGCATAACCAGTGTCCAAACCCGATTGCGGACAAAATTCTCAAGCTCTTCTTGCATGGCATTAATCCAGTTCGAGTCAAAAAGAGCATGAGAAACGTCTCTGGGCTCAAAAGATGCAACAAAAGCAGATTCAGCAAACACAGCAAGAGAGTCAACAAACGAACGCAAAGTCCTTTCAAACAAATCACCGATGATGAGCTCTGAGGGGTGATCACACTGAACTACTTGGGATCCCTGGTGATCTAATGTCACCTCACCGGAGTTAGCAGCTAGCACCTCTGGACTCGACTGAGGGGGCTCGATCGAAGTGGAAGAAGTGATCAGAGGTTCGCCCTCGTCCTTAGTCGAAGTCTTAGAAGGTGTGGGTTCTGCAGGCTGTGCAGAAGGCCCACCCTCATCAGCAGGTGGAGTGTCATCATCTTCCTCGAAGATGGACTCTCCGAGCTCACCATCACCAGAAAGCTCAAAAGAAGGAGTCAAAGAAGGCAAGGACTCATCAAATGAATCCTCGCAAGTCTCGACAAGCTGCTGGGAGTCGTGGTTCCAAACACGGAAGCCTCGAGAATGTAATGCATAACCAAGAAAGACTCCATCCCAGCAACGAGACTCAAACTTGTCCAAATGCCCTTCCTTATTGAGCACAAAGCACTTGCAGCCAAACACTCGCAAGTGGCTCACCTTTGGTTGTCTGCCAAACCGCAACTCATATGAAGTCTTACCAAGGTAAGCTCTAAGAAAAATGCGATTGGCCAGATAACAAGCCGTGTTCATGGCTTCAGCCCAAAAATGCCTAGGAGTCTTGTGCTCATCGAGCATCGTCCTGGCCATCTCGACTAGCGTGCGGTTCTTTCGTTCCACAACATCGTTCTATGGGGGAGTGCAAGGAGCAAAAAACTGATGGTCAAGACCGTGATCACTACAAAAACTGACGAATTGAGAGTTCTTGAACTCAGAGCCATTGTTGAAGCGAATTGCTCGCATCCGACCATTGTTCTCATTCTTCAGCTTCAAAATCAGGTCATGAACAAAATGAAAAGTTTCATCCTTAGACTCCAAAAAGAAAACCCACGAGAATCGAGAAAAGTCGTCAACAATCACAAGCGCATAGCACTTCCCACCGACTGAGCGTACCCGAGCTGGACCGATAGTGTCCATGTGTAACAGCTCACCCGGATACGAAGTCATCACCTAAGTCACAGTGAGTGAGAAGCGACAACCATTTTCCCGTGATGACAGGGATGGCAAACTAGATCCTTCTCCATCTTAAGCTTGGGCAATCCTCGGATGAGGTCCATAGAGCTCAACCTAACTAGCAGATCAAAACTCAAATGGCCCAACCTCCTATGCCACTTCTAGAGCTCAGAGGAGGATCCAACAATCAAACAGCGAGAAGGGCCAAAAGATCTAGAGAAGTCAATTCGAAAAACCTTACCGAACGGTAAGATCTGGCAAATCAAAGACCCTCTAGAATCAATCATAGAAGAACTGCCCTTCTTAAAACGAACCTCCAAACCATCCTCAAGAAGTTGCGAAACAGAAATCAAATTGAAGTTCAAATTTCCAACCAAAGCAACGTTCTTCAAAGAGAAATGGTAAGAGATGTGAATTGAGACAATGCCGTGTACCTTCCCTTGACCATTATTCCCAAATGTGATGTACTCTTTGGAGCTCGGGGGAGTGAGACTGGAGAACCATCTGTGATGTCCCGTCATGTGGCGAGAACATCCTGAGTCCATGATCCAAACGTCCTCTAGTCCCCGATCCTGCACAATCAGTGGTTGTAAGGGGGAGCAAATGGTCCGGCACTAGGTTTAGCAAAAGAACTAAACCAGTGTCGAGCAATCTGCTCAAAAGACGGAAAGTAGAAATCATCAGAAGAGTTTAGACCAAAACGCGGCTCAAAGCGCGGTCCTCTGTTCTGCCTAAAACCTCGGCCACGAGGTCCAAGACCGTAGCCAAAATGGCCTGGAGATCTGCCGGAACGAACACCACCATCTAGAGCACGGGCATGAAAGTTGTCTCCACTACCACCACCTACACGACGCGGCCTGGCCTCCAGCCTCTCCCTGCGTCGAGGAACTCTCATTCTACCACCCTGCAGGTAGAACTGCTCCTGACCACCACGAGCTTTCTCTGCTTTCTCAACCCGCTTTCTCCTGAAGTAAAACTCCGCAAGATGCCCGTCTCTCTGATAGTACTCACAGTGATAGGTGGGCTTCTTGGGATGTGGTTGAGGCTTGGGGTTCTTGGACTTAGTGGTGTTTGGTGTAGTCTTCTTGGGTTGAGAGGGTCCAAGAAGAGAGTCAAGAGAAGTGTTGAGGAGTTTGGGCTATGGAACCCAGATGGGCTTCTTGGGTGGAGCTTTGGGCTGTTCTTGGATAACTCCATCCTTGGGCTGACTAGCCTGGAAAGCCTCAGTGGAGTGAGTCTTGGGGTATCTCTGCTCAGGAGTCATTTTACTCCACTCCACTGCCTGGCTAATGGCACTCTCAAAGTCAGCCTTGGTGTAGGTGTAACCTACCCCAAACCCATCCTGCCTCTTAAACTACTGGATCATCATGCTGAGTTGTGGCTCTCTGGCACTGATCCAACTCAGGATAGAACGGAGGTAAAAGTTCTCATTTTGAGCATCAGCTAGCTCCTCTCTCAAGGAAGCTAGAACCTCCACCTGAGACAAGTAGGTCTCACACTCTCTATCTACTTGGACAGACTTCTTAGCTTTCAGCTTAATCAACTCTATTCTAAGAGACAAGCAGTTCTCACAGACAGTGGGTGGAACTGACAGTGTCTCAAGCTCTAGCCTAGTCTACGCTAGCTCAGCTCTCACTCTCTCCAAATCACCCAAATGCTCATCACCCTTGGCTTTCAGCTCTGCTAAACTAGCTAGATGAGATGGGCAATCAGCACAGGTCATGACGACAGTGGCTTGAGCATCTTTTAGCTCCAGCTGAGCGCTTTCAAGCTCAGTGGCCAAAGCGTCCCTCTCATCAACCCTTTCTGTGTACCTGGACTTCAAAGTCGATAGGTCACATAGAAGCACCTCACACTTTGGGCACTCACTGCTATCACCCAAGCAAGGGGAAGAAGATAGACTCTCAATTCTGTCGTTGGCCACGACAAGCTCACTCTCTAATTCATCTATCCTCTTCTTAGCCCGCCTAAGCAGTTTTTCCCGATATTTTAACTCCTGACGATTGCTTTCAAGTAAATCAATGATTTCGCGTTCATAAGATGATACCTTTTCGTTGTCGTCGTCGTCGGAGTCATCAGAGGAGCCCTTTTCTTCCTTATCCCCAAGAGCCATTGAGCAGAAGCTCTTGCGGGATCTTCGGCGTTGATGTGAGCGGCTCTTCGGTCTGTCCCCGAAGGCCATGAAGCAAAGGCCCACTGGATCGTCCTTGTCCTTCCCCTTCCTGATGACAATCTCCTCATCGCTTGAGCTCGATGAAGAGGAAGAAGATGTGGAACGCTTGGAGTAGCTCTTCTCCATCTCGGCGAAGAAGGCCTTGGCACGCTTCTTGTTCTCTCGCCGGTAGTCCTTCAGGGCCTTTCTGAAGAATCTTGTTTTTGGCTTGCCCTTGTTGAAGGAGGAGCTGTCGTGCTTGTCGGAGTCGTGGAAGCCACCACTAGTGCCTTTCTTGTGGCCATTGCACTTGGGGCAGTCGGCGATGAAGTGTCCTGGGTCACCACACTCAAAGCACCTGGATTTCGTGCCGTGTTTTTAAACATTCTCTTATCATAAACACGACACACCCGGTTGTTAAAAAGACACAGGTCATCATCTCCCAAAGACTCAAGCTGGTCCTCAGTGATAGACATCAAAGAGAACCCAGCACAACTCACAGAAGAGGGATCAACAAAAGGTGTAGCAAGGGCCTGAGACTTTTATCCAGAACCAGTGAGATTTGATCTCAACTGGGTATCAACCTCGGTGGCCTTCAGTTTGCTAAACAACTCAGAAATGGTCAAGGAATCATAAGATGTGCTCTCAATGATAGAGGATACCTTGATCTCCCAGATCTTAGGGTCCAAGGTATGGAGAACCTTGAGCGCCTGCTCATGATCTGAGACTAACTGAACACCCTCAGCCTTGTTGTCCCGAAGCTTATTTATGATCGATTGAAAACGACCAAACAAAGCTTCAACAGATTCACCCGGCTTTTGTGTGAAGTTCTCATATTCACGCCGGTAGGTCTGATAGAGCCGAGCCTTGACCTGAGCTGTCCCCTCATGGTGTGCCTGAAGGGTAGCCCAGATCTCTCTCGCAGTGGTGAGATGGCTCACACGCTCAAATTCAGTGGGACCTAAACCAGAAAACAAAATGTTCACAACTTTGTTATTGTTCAGATGCTGGGTGATGATACCAGGAGAATCACGCTCAGCAACTGGCAATATGACAAAAGTAGCGTGAACACAAATGTCCCAGATGTCCGAGCTTTGGCTCATGAGATAGGCTCGCATGCGAGTCTTCCAATAATTATAGCCATAAGCTTCCAAGGATAGGACCTTTCCAAGAGACGTCATGATCACTACTGGGGTTTAGAACAGGTTAAGGTATGGAAAAACCCTAACCATGCTCTGATACCACTTGTATGACCGAAAGTAGCAACCAAAGGGGGGTGAATGGGCGCCTAAAAATTATTTCGAATCAATGGTCTGCTCCCAACACCCAACGCACCGCAAAAGACTTAACAGCTAAACAAAAACAGATCGCCAAAGCCTAAGAGTATCTAGCCTAGAAACGTCCGGTGTCCTAAACAAAGAAACACCAGCACAATGCTAATAGGCAGATTAACAAAGCATTCAAAACATGGCAGATCAAACTTCACAGAAACAAATCATCACATCAATTGATCTAAGTGCACGTAAAACGAGATGAGAAGTTACTGTTCAAAATTTGTCTCCTTTTCGAAACTCGACGAAGCCTGCTTCGAAGTATGTGTGAAGCGGGAAGTTGTCGAAGTCCTTTGTCGAAGGCTGAAGTGAACGTGCCGAAGGTTGATGGAGTCTAGTCTAGTTCGGTGAAGAGTGGAGCAAAGTGCGATGCATGCTTTAGTGCGAAGTGTGAAACAACCGAAGCCTTCAAAGTCAGATTGATCGAAGTATGACTACCGGAGTAGTGACCTTCAGAAAACAGACTAACTTCAAAACGGAGCCTTCTCAGAGCTTTCACACAAGAGACTGAAGCCCAGTAACAGACTCCAAAACACAACCTCCGAAAGAACTGACTGAGTGAAACCCACAACAAGACACCTCGAACTGGAGTCTGCGACTACCTTCGCAGAACGCTTCGCACGAAACCCAACGAAGCCTAAGCAAGACTCTGAAGAAGAAAAATAACGTGCGGAGCACCTTCGCCCAACATGCTTCGAAAAACAACGCACTGAAGAAATAAAAACGTTCGGACTTCGCAAGACACGTCTTTTCCTGCGAAGCCTACCCCTGGCGAAGACTTCAAGCAGAAAATCAATTGTATAGAGAAAACAGATCGGACCCTGCCACCAAAAGTATACTAGCTTCTGCAAAACTAGCTTCTAGACTTATACCAGCACAGAAAAGTGACAAAACCAGGAGAAATGATGACTACCTGCAGCTTATATGCACAAGAACAGAGACTCACAGAGCCTAGCTGCCAGGCTAAAGACCACACAACGGCTGCAAGCAGACTAAAGAAAAAAGCAATAGATCCTGATATGCAGCTAGCCCGTGCGATTGAACAACAGAGGCTACCGAGATAAAGATGCAGAAAAATATACGCGCTTGGAAGCAGGAAACTTGCAGACAGTAGAGATCTTGGGAATAAAACAAGTGTTTCCGCAAGGATTAGAAAGCTACAACCAACAAACGCACGCAAATCGAGACACGTAGAAATCTGTGAGATAAAAACTCAGTTCGATTTACTTTGTGAAGAGCAGGAGCACTGTGTGCGAGAAACAATGGCGGCGGACGCACGAACAGGAACAAGAGAAGGATGAACAAAAAGTGACCCAATTGATTAGTAAAGTGATTTCAGAAAAGGGTAACCCTAACCCTAGGGATTGGGGCCCTATTTATAGGCAGCCCAATAGCCTAGGAATATTCCACAGACCCTTAGGGTTTTTTACAGACGCTGAAATAAAAGGAAAAGACTAAACTGCCCTTAGGATATTTTTACAGACTCGACTGACTGACTGTGGGCCTAAGGATAAAATAGTAAACTCCTATTTACAGGTGACTTATCCAGAGGCGGAGCTTTCGTAGCGACTACGACTTCGTCTCTGAACAGTCCGATACAAGATCAGCGGTCGTCAGTTTTGCGCCAAAACTGACAAAGCGTCCACCGACTTTGCACCAGGTACCTGAATTGGGCCGGCCCAATTCCGCAGCTCTCTTAGCCCGACAATCGCTCGCCGCCCGTGTACCTGAGTCAATCCTGGTCAACAGCCCAGTGGATCCTCTACTGCTCCTAGCCCATGTACCCGGATTGGGCCAGCCCGACTTCGCAGCCCCTCTACCCGACAGTCGCTCGCTGCCCGTGTACCTGAGTCACACGCGGCCCAGACGCAGCAGATCTTCTCTCTCTTTCCTGTCTTCTTTGACTATCGTTGACAATGACTCTTCACATTTTGAGCCATGAGGCCCACGCTCTTCAGCATGGCTCCTCAAGGTTGTTGGTGCATTTTTTGGTCACACTTTGACACACACGTGGCTTAGGAGATCTGCTTAACTCAAGTACAGGTCCTGCAACTGATAAGGTTAAACAGGAAAAAACAATCAGTTGTGTGACCTATAGGCTATTGAGTCGATGACCATAGTAAGAATAGAAAAATCGTGAAGCATTATGCTGATCGGCCATAGGGCCAATGACCATGGCCGGAGCGATCAAGAGAACGTGACATTGGCCGATGAGATGGGCAGTGCACACATATTGTTCGATGGACATTCTCCGATGGAAAATAAGATATGGCTCTGAATTGAATATAACTTATCGGCTTATACTCCGACAAAAATAAATAAAACACACCAGATAACATGTCTATATAATAAAAATCGTCACAATAATTAGATCGAACCTAACCAAGATAGCAGCTAATCATGATGATCTTAATAATATGTCAAAGTACCGGGCATGCTTTATTTAGATGAATGATATATAGCATGAAAAAGATACAATAGCAAGAGATTTCAGACTTAATCAATGAAGCCTCAAACTACCACACCAAGATCACATTAATCTAAGAGATCAATCTGATGCATCCTTAGACCTAGCTAATACACCGAGAACAACCGGCGACCGTACCGTTTCGACATTCTCCTCAAGTGATCAAAACTGATGCAACCGTGACGATACTAACCTAGTCGATACGGACGTTGGGGGTGGCGAGACTCACCTCTTCGCCAGAGATCGAAATGATGCAGCCCAGCTCTGAGTGTCGAATTATGCCGGGATAACCTTGGGAGCGAAGGGTGGCGATGCGCCAAGTAGTTGTTTGTTAGAGTTGTGTGTTAACCTAAGGTAAAGGGTACATATTTATAGTTCGGGGACTTGCCATCCATGTAACTTATCCTTAACCGATTCTGGATAATCTTCATCTTCTTTGCGCTCTTATCTCCATCGGCTCTTCCTATCCGATCATGCATACGTCATGGACGAGATTCCTGGACTTTCCTTGACCAGACTTCTTTGACTTCTGTTAACCACGTGATATCCTTGGTGGGCCTAGGCTTCTACCAAATCTTAGCGTTAATAGAAGTATACCAATTTTTAGTATTAATTTTAGTACGGAGACACCAAAATTAACACTGAAAACTATAGTACCTACTCAAGAACTATAAAATCACTCATTAAAATTAACACTAAAAATTATGATACCTCGTCGAGAATTGTAAAATCACTAAAAATTATGATATTTTTCAGGATGGTAAAATCACTCATTAAATTAGTGGAAATTTTGCATATACTATAGTCCATGGGTGAGGGTATTAAATAACCATGTGAACGTGCAAAACTCTACAAACGTACATGTAAAGTTGAAAAAAAATATTCTGAACTATTGACTTCACAAGCAAAAGAGGCGCCCAATAATATAATCCTTGTGGAGGTGTATCCGCATATTCTTTATATTCCCTCCTCCAGTTTTATATTTCAACCCCAAGAGTTTTATGTTTTTTAAGTTTGTATGCGTCTCTCTCTCTCTCTCTCTATATATATATATATATATATATACAAATTTACTACATATAACTACAACATAATTATATTAATAGGAACAAAATAAAATATACACACTAATTAATTACTTTTTAGTATACGATAATACGCGTAAAATACTAAGGAGTCAAAGGAGTACCAATTTAGTTGGATAAAGACCACGTGCCGTTGATCGGCTCAACGTCAACAAGTAGCAAGCCATGTTGGGTTGCAGGGTTGGTTGCAGACACGCTAACGGTCGTCGACTGGCCCATCTCTCTTATTAATAATTATAATTGATATGTAGGAGTTTAAATTATAATTTTTTATTTAATAACTTTAAAACTAGCAATTAATAAATACTTTTAGATATATATGTTTTCATTGTTTAATAATTTAGAATGTTTTAAATAATGTTTTTATGATTTGATAACTTTGTAATTTGTAATTAATATATTTCGTTGGACATATAATATAATAGAAAGAGTCCTCAGAGTTGAAGTTACTTTTTTTTTTCAGAACGCTGACTGAGCTGGATAGATGTGAAGGCATGTGCAACGAATTAATAAATAGAATAGAATCGAGAGCACCAACTTGTAATTATATAGATTGCTACCGAAGACGGACATACGGACGGAGTCAGTAATGTTAATGTCACCGGCGTTGGTGCTGCTCACCTGCTTGCTGCTCGCTGTGGCTGTGGCGCCCCTGCAGCTGCAGGCAGCGACCCTCATCGGCAAGCCAGCAGACTGCCAGACGACTTGCGGCAGTGTGGAGATCCCCTATCCATTCGGCATCGCCACTACAGAAGGCGTCAACGTTAACTGCTTCCTCCCTGGCTACGAGATCAACTGCACCAAGAACGACAGCGGCTACCTCGTGCCGGTGTTGGCGAACACCAAGATCGAGGTGCTTAGCCTATTGGTGATGCCGCGCCCGGAGGCACGGGTGCAGCTACCGGTGGCGTCGACTTGCTACAACTCCACCGGCGGCGTCACCAGCTATTCGAACGGCTCGCTGGATTTAAACCCGGTCGGCGTGTACCGCATCTCCGAGGCCTACAACGAGCTCTTCGTCCTCGGCTGCAACACCCTGGCTTACACCAACGGCGGGCCGGCCGGCGGCCGGTACCAGCACAGCTTCTACACCGGCTGCGTCTCGTACTGCAAAGACTCGCGGAGCGCGCAGGACGGCAAGTGCGCCGGCGTCGGGTGCTGCCACGTCGAAATTCCGCCGGACCTCACTGACAACTGGATGTACTTCCAGACGGGCTGGTCGCACGCCAACATGACGTTCAGCCCATGCGACTACGCCTTCATGGTGGAGAAGGGCAACTACACGTTCAAGGTGTCCGACCTGACCATGCCAGTGTCCCAGACAATGCCGGTGCGGCTGGATTGGGCTATCCGCAGCAACATCAGCGCCATGTCGTGCGCCGAGGCCAAATACAGCCCTAACTACGCTTGCGCGGGCCCGCTCAGTAAGTGCTTCAACTCCACCAATGGCCCCGGCTACTTCTGTAACTGCACAAATGGCTATGAGGGCAACCCCTATATCGTCGACGGATGCAGAGGTAAGTCGTTCAACCCACCCAGCCACTAACCTGATTTAATTGACATCATATATATGTAACATGCATATGGTACGGCTGATATATTTAATTTGCCAGATTTCAGTCAATTTTACCATTAATTTTGTTTTGGTTTGCTAGTTTTTTTTATTTTTTGTGTTAACGGACTTGCAGTATTACACTGGGGCTTGTACCAAGAAATGTTCTTGTTCTACAAATTAAATATAATTGCTTTCATTTTTTTAATAGAGCTAGATCGAGGACATAAAACTATATATCTCTAGATAGGATTAAGATGTGAGGACATGTGGTTTATAGGGTGTAGTTCTTAGAGCATTCCAAGAGAACTCTAAATTTAATTTCCTAAATCTCATACACTCTGATCGTATTCTTGTGTTAGAGAAACAAGAACTAATTCTACTTTTAAGAGAGATGCGAAGTAATTTAGAGAATGAATTAAGAAAATGATTCAGAAAACTGTTGAAGCTTAATTTTTCTTTAAAATATCTAAATTTAACTTTACGTAGGGTAATCTGTTAGAGACGCTCTTAGCAAATTTTATATTTCTATACCAAATTAAAAATGCTGTGACACTACTACAAACCGTGACTGTAGTGGCATTGGGCAAAACCACTATAGTGGCGGGCCATTAGATGCCCGCCACTACAGTTTCTGGTGCTGACGGCAGCATCAGTGCCCGCCACTACTATCGGTAAAGTAGTGGCGGTCGGTATATCACATTTGTGTAGTGCAAAAAGAGGCAGCAAACACTTGAGGTGCCATCCATGCCATCGATTATCGAAACAATTGCAAATATTATTATATTGACTTTGTTGTTTTCAAATTATTGCTAATTAATATGATGTCCAATAAGCAATTGATTCATGATAGTATCGTATATCCTCGCCTCACTACTAGAGTTTTTTTGTTGATTCTATATATATGCATGCAGATATCGATGAATGCAAACGACCAGAAACATATCGTTGCTATGGCAAATGCAAAAACAAACCAGGTTCATATGATTGCACATGTCGGATGGGCTATCAAAGTAAAGATCCAAAAGAACAACCATGCACCCCCAAGTTCCCTCTTGCTGCCCAACTTGCTCTAGGTATATATATATATGGCAATAATTAATTACTGTTACACTTGTATATTATATTATATATATTGTTTAAGAAGCCGCTTCAGGCATTAATTAATTCGAAAAACTCTGATGACAAAAACATGTGTGCATGTATGGTTTTTGTAGGCATCAGTTTGGGCATTTCTTTGTTGATTTTCATTATACTTTTCACACTAATGATGCGCCAAAAAAGAAGAATGAATGAGTATTTCAAGAAAAACGGTGGTTCAGTACTAGAGAAAATGGAGAACATCAAGATTTTCACCAAAGATGAGTTAAATAAGATCACGGGTAACAATTCCGAGGTACTTGGTAAAGGAGGCTTTGGTAAGGTGTACAAAGGGACTCTTGAAGACAATACCATGGTGGCAGTGAAAGAGTCCATCGAGATAAACGAAGCTCAAAAGGAGGATTTCACCAATGAAGTTATTATCCAATCGCAAATGATTCACGTGAACATCATCAAGCTCTTGGGGTGTTGCTTGGAGGTTGATGTGCCAATGCTCGTATATGAGTTTGCTGCAAATGGAAATCTACAAGACATTCTCCATGGATACGGGAGTCACCGACTCACTATCTCTCTAGACCTACGTCTCGACATTGCAATTGGATCTGCAGAAGGCCTAAGATACATGCACTCATATGCAAAACGGACTATAAGGCACGGTGATATCAAGCCAGCCAATATTCTTCTAGATGACAAGTTGATCCCAAAGATCTCAGACTTTGGGGCATCTAAGCTTCTTACAATGGACAAAGACTACACCATGTTTCCAGTAGGGAGCATGGGTTATATAGACCCCGTGTTCTATAGGACTGGTCACTTAACAAAGAAAAGTGACATATATAGTTTTGGAGTTGTTCTATTAGAGCTCATTAGCAGAAAGCCAATAATATATGGTGATAATTTAAGTCTTATCATCGAGTTCCTAAAGGCATATAAGCTAGAGAACAGCGGGAGAGCTATTTTTGACAAGGAGATTATGACTGAAGAAAGCATATACATCCTCGAAGAAATTGGTAGGCTGGTAATGGAGTGCCTCCAGGAAAATGTCGAAGAGCGGCCCGATATGAACGAAGTAGCCGAACGGCTTGTGATGCTAAGAAGAGCCAGGAACAGGAAGCATAATCCGCAGAACTTGGAGGTCATTCCCAAGCTGAGCTTTAGTGCTGCTGATATCAACACAAATAGCAGTACCACCACGCTTTCTTCACTGTCCACTCTAGCCAGCAAAGAATTCTTCGATCGATCCGTAGAGATGGATACATGGTCGTTAAGAGAAAATACATCTAATCTGTAGTAGTGCTACTGACCTATTTTAAATACTACAAAAATGTAACTTGTTCTCCCTTTTCTCAAACCAATATTGGTTTCAGATGGAATTCCTTCCTAGGCCTCTCCCAAATGATAAAAAGGTATGAAACTAAGGATGTGTTAGGTTGAGCTATAGACTTTGAAAAAACTATTGTGAGTTATGAGTTGTGAGCTGTAGGAAAACTGTTGTGAGTTGTGAGCTGTGGAAAAGTTAGAAGTTGATTGGTTAGAGTAGTTATGGATTTCTATTTTGATAGTAAATGCTTGTAATATTTTTGATATTTAGTTGCACTATTAATATACACTCAATATAAATATTGACTTTTTTTAATGATGTGCATTTATATCACTGTTTTAATAAAAAAACTTAAACAAAATTATTTATTGAAATGTGTTTATGTTTTTCAACAATCATATATTAACTTATTTTCTTAGAAAACTATTTAGTTTTAAATACTCTATATCAATAAAATGGGTATTTCTATTAATAGCAAAAGTGGTTAATTTCTATCAAAATATGGATGGTAGAATCTATAGAATCTAGGGTACACCAACTTCCTATTTACACTATAAAAATCTACAGATTTTGAAAAACTAACTTCCTATTTAAACTATTTACACCAACTTCAGATCTGACGGCCAGGATTGATTAGGCTTAAACCAGCCCACGCGGGGGGGGGGGGGGGGCGAATTCCTGGCCCAGGCCCAGGTTGCGGGCGCGCGCGAGCCGAATTCCTGGCCTGGGCCTAGGACTCAGGCGGCCTGCTGCCATGCGCGTTTTGGGCCAGGCTTCCGCACTATTTGGGCCGAAATTCGTTTTTTAATTTTTCCAGAATTAAGAAATTATTTTCTGTTTTAATTATTCTCTGGAAAATAAGAAAATTTCCCAAAAATCAGATAAAATTAAGTTTAATTCGGGGATAATTTTGTAAATTTCATCACATTCAGTAGTATTATTCTGAATTTTATGAGAATTTTTAGAGCATTTTCTATGTTGTTTTCCGATTTTTTATAAGACCAATGTCTTATTTAAATTGGACAATAATTTTTTAAGTTATTAAATTCAGAATATTTTACTGCTGATTTTTTATGCTGATTAAACATGTGCTATTCTGTTTAAGAATTCCGCTGTGCAACCACTGTTTAATCATATTTTTTGTTCATCCACTTTATTAAGTTTATTTTTTTGTCGATTAAATTTGAACCAACGGGATAATTTAATTGACGCGATAAACCTTTTCTTTTAGCATAGTAATTTTATCTCCTGACCAACGTTGGTGATAAAATTACTGTGTTTTAAGTTGAATTGATTCTATTTCTGCCCAACGGTGATGTAGGATTAATTCCCATTTATTTAGTTTTCACATGCTGATTTGACCAACGTTAAATTTGCATGTCTCCTTTTATGCCTGTAATTAACTCCCTTTGACTATCATTTTTATCAGGCAACTTGCTTGCTCAGATGTCCAACATTGAGAAACTCAATGGGGACAATTATGGATCTTGGCGAGAGGGTCTGTTGATCTCTCTCACCATTTTAGATGTGGATTTTTCCTTGCAGGAAGAATGCCCTGTTGAGCCCACTGAGCCAGTGATACGTACTGGCGAGGCCGCTGAGGCCTTCGCCGTACGTCAGAAGGACTTTGCTCCCGTAAGGATGAAGTACGATATTGCGTACACTAAGTGGAAGCAGTCCAACAAGAACTGTTTGATGATAATTAAGAACTCCATTTTGGAGCCCATTAGGGGTTCAATCCCTGACTGTGAGACTGCCACTGAGTACCTCAAGAAGGTTGATGCCCAATTTACCGGTTCTTCTAAGGCTACTTGTGCCTCCACAATTAAGAAGTTCATCACGGAGAAATACCGTGGTGGAGGCATTAGAGATCACATCCTAAGAATGAGTAACTGGGCTGCTAAGCTAAAAACCATGGAGTGCGCGTTGACTGATAAGTTTGTGATTCATGTTATCATGAGTTCACTCAGCAAAGACTTTGAGCACTTCGTTATTAATTATAACTCTCAGCCAGAAGTTTGGACTTTTGAAAAATTAGTGTCCAACTGTGTTCAAGAAGAAGAACGTATTAAGGAGGCTCGAGGTGGTGATTCAGTTCACCAGATTCAAGACAAGGGGAAGAAAACATTCACCCCAAAGAAAAACACTAAGACCTTTAAGAGGAAGGGAAAGGCGTCTAAGGACAATGATGTCCCTCAAGGCGTCTGCAGGCACTGTAAGAAGGAGGGACACCACATGAAGGACTGTGTAGATTTCCTCAAGTGGATGCACAAACACGGTAATGATGAAATTACTTGCATAGATGAATCCTTGTATTTAGATTATTCTACCAACACTTGGTGGATTGATTCAGGTGCAACTGTTCATGTTGCCAACTCTTTACAGGGATTCGCTACGATGAAAACTTTGGAAAGAAACGAAAGAACAATTAGAGTGGCGAATGGCATCGAAGCAGAAGTTGAAGCCATAGGAAATCTCCCTTTAGAACTTAAGAATGACTTTGTAATTCTTTTGCGAGATGTACTCTATGTTCCTTCGATGAGAAGAAACTTAATTTCTGTTTCTTGTTTAGTTAATAATGGGTATGATTGTCATTTTGGCGACAGACAATGTTCTATTATTTATGATAATAAAGTTGTGGGTCTTGCCTTCGAGCATGACAAACTTTATCTCTTGTCTTTGAGTAATTCAGTGAATTCTATTAGTAAGAAAGCAGTATCTAGCAAAACAAATAAGCGTAAGAGAATTAGCGACGTATCTTTGAAATTATGGCATTGTTGCCTAGGCCATATTTCGAGGGGGAGGATTGAACGTCTAATTAAGCCATCAATTCTTCCGCCTTTAGAATTCGCAGACTTAGATCAATGCATAGATTGCATTAAGGGCAAATACGTCAAACAGATTAAGAAAGGCGCGAAGCGAAGCACAGGAGTTTTAGAAATTATTCATACGGACATTTGTGGTCCATTTCCTGTGACGTATGTAGATGGTTATGATTCATTCATAACATTTATAGATGATTATTCACGCTATGGTTATATTTATCCAATTAAAGAACGATCAGAAGCTTTGGATACATTTAAGATATTTAAGGCTGTAGTAGAAAATTAGCATGATCTAAAGATTAAGATAGTGAGATCTGACCGTGGAGGGGAGTATTACGGTCGTCATACCCCGTATGGCCAAGTTCCTGGACCTTTTGCAAGGTTTCTACAGGAAAATGGTATAGTCGCCCAGTATTCTGCACTGGGCGAACCTCAGCAAAATGGAGTGGCAGAAAGGCACAATCGCACCTTAATGGACATGGTAAGAAGCATGCTAAGTTATTCCACTCTACCGGTTGGTTTATGGATGGAGGCATTAAAAACCGCCATTCACATTCTTAATCGGGTTCCGAGTAAGTCGGTGCCCAAGACACCGTATGAGTTATGGACTGGACGAGAACCCTCTCTAAATTATTTTAGAGTATGGGGATGTCCAGCTGAAGCTAAAGTTTTTAACCCAAATATTGGTAAGCTAGATCCTAAGACAGTGAGTTGTCATTTTATTGGCTACCCAGATAAGTCTAAGGGTTTCTGTTTCTACTGTCCTGGTAGACACACCAAATTTGTAGAAACGAGACACGCGGTCTTTTTAGAAGACGCTATGATCAGGGGGAGCACGGTATTAAGAGAAATTAGCCTTGAAGAGAAGCGGGTCTGTGTACCTACTCCTATGATTCAAGAGCCAATTTTTCATATACCTGTGATAGCACCTATCTGTCCAGCACCTGAAGTTGGACCTTCATTAGCGACACCTGTTGTTCATGAGGTACCTGTTATTCAGGAGCCTGTAATTCCAGATGCTGCTAATGAAGAACAAGAAGGACAACCCCCTGTTTTAGAAAATAATGTGCCAGTTGAAGAGGATATCATAGAAAATGATGTACCAATTCAAGAAGACATTAGAGATGGTGATTTACCAATTCAAGAAGACATTAGAGATGGTGATATCCCAGTTCAAGAGAACGTTAGGAGATCACAAAGAGTAAGAAAATCAGCAATTCCTGATGACTATGAGGTGTATATGAGTGTATATTAATAGTGTATATTAAAAAATAGAGCCCAGGCACGTCATGTACAACCCCTCTAAATATAGGGGTAAGGCCGATTCAAGGGACTTTCTCCCTAAAACCCTAATAGATCCAATCTATTATTTTTACCTTGAATCTTACTTTTACCATTCAATCTACTTTCATTGCCCTAGGATTAGCCAAGTAACGTCCATCTTTGTGAGTCTGCGCTGTAAACTCTCTGTCCGCCATGTCGTAATCACAGTAAGCCTTGTCGATTTGCTTGTGAATCATCCGTTCAATCTATGTAACAAATTTTTATCGTTTTATCGGTAATTCGGTCTCTTGGCCAAATTGCCTCTGATCTTTTGGAGTTTTTGTAGTGTTTATATCTCATCTTCTTCACCAAGAACTTTGGTTGCAAGTTTTCCACGGCAAGACGATCACCGGAGTCTGGAGGCAAACCTTTGGAAGTTGTCGGTCTGACCGGCCCATGCCGCGTGGTCATCTGACGTGCCGCCACACCTCGGTCTAACCGGAGACACAAGGCCAGTACGATCGGGCTTCATGCAGCGGTCTGGGAGCACTTCACAACAAGCGCTGGATGTCCTCCGGAGTTCCCCTTCGTCCACCTTTGGTCCGACCGAAGCCCTCACCGCCGGTCCGACCGACCGAACGCCGGAGGGATCCCTTCGGCCACCCCTTCGCATGGTACGCCGGACCGCCCCTTCGGCCAGACCCCTTGCACGGCCGATCTGACCGCCAGCTTATCTTCGGTCTAATCGGCCCTAAATTGTCCGGTTGGGTATTTTAATCTATAACTCGGTTAATTGAATAATATTTTTATATTGTTTAATTGCCAGGCGACTCCACCCTCCCTTGTCACTATCAAGGGTCGTCGAAACGTGACATCGGCGTTGTGTCATGCCTAGGGTTGTTTCTAGGTATCCGCACGCTTTTGGATTATCGAATCGATGTCATTGTGTTTGGCACTTTGATCGCTGGATTTTAGTGTCAACACAATTTTTGGCGACTCCGCTGGGGACAAACATGCCAAGCACTACCACATCGGCGGCGTGTACATCGACTACATCTACATAAATGGGACCCTCGACGCCGATGGTTCCAGTGGGGAGCACAGAGATCAACGACAACAACATCATTATTCCCACCCTCAACGACCTCTCCAAGGAGGATAGGGCAGAGATCGAGACCAAGATGAGAGAGCCGCAAGCTCTCCTACTTGGGCGCTTCACCAAGACCCGTGAGGGCTTTGTCAATCTCGACATCGACATCCCCGACCTCTCCGGGAGCAAATTAACACCGTCGTATCATCCACTATCCTCCTTGGACATCGAGTAAAAGATATCCACCATAGTAGATCAAGCCATTATCGCTACTTTTGCTAATTGTCTGAGGTCTAAGGTCAATTCTATGATGGAGGCGATGTTTAAGAGATTCGTCATTTTTGAGGCCGCTTCTTCAACTCCGATTACTAGTGTACCCCCAGTCCATCACATACACAGTAAAGTTGATGGGAGTACCAGAAAAACCATCGCGTCTTCGGCTTCATCGTCTATGGATGAGACTGTGTACGGCACTGTCGGTCAGACCAGCCCTTGCACCGATCATACCAGCGTTTGCCAGCCCCAGTAGCCGACAATAGTCAGTCAGACCGGCCATCAAGTCGGTCCGACCGGCTACTACACCCTCGGTCAGACTAGCCCTATGGCCGGTCCTACAGCCCCTGCTGCCTATTATGCATCGCCACCGCCCGTGGCTATGCTACCTTTTCCCGTGCTGCCCGCACCTCTTGCTCCCGCACACCCACATAGGCCCGAGCACGTCCCGTACCGTGGGCTGGCATGAGAGGAGGATCTGCATGACTGACACCCCTATATACCACTTCACGTTGCACCTCCGCACGAGAGACACGCGTAGGCAGGAGGCGTAGATGACATCGAAGAGCGGATTTGTGCACTGTTTTGAGAATGTGTGGGTTGGACACCTAGGGGTCGAGTTAGGGTTTACCACAAGACATACCCCGGCCACATTGACATGATCCCATACCCGCTTGGCTTTAGGGTTCCTTAATTTATAAAATTTTATGGTGAAGGTAGTAAGACCACCCTAGAGCACATAGGCCAATTCCTAGCATAGTGTGGTGAAGCTAGTGGGTCAGACGCGTTGAAGATTAGACTATTTTCTCTATCGCTTTCCGGTATCGCTTTCACTTGGTTTTCGGAGTTACCACCAAACTACTTGCAGACTTGGGCCCAGTTAGAGCAGGAGTTCCACGACTATTTTTATATTGGGGAAACTAAATTTAGGCTTTCACATTTTACATTGGTTAGGAAGAAGGATAGCGAGAGTGTCTCCAAGTACATTAAGCGCTTTAGGGACACTAGAAACCGATGTTTCACCCTGAAAATTTCTGATAGAGACTTGGCTGACCTAGCTTTTAACGGTTTACACTCTGAACTCAAGGAGAAACTGGATGGCCAAGAATTCTTTGAAGTTAGTCAAGTTCGACAGAACAGAAGTCTCTGGTTCAGGAAAGCCAATGCAAAAGTAGAAAATTCACTAAGACTTTTAACAAGCCCAAGGTTGAGGTGCACGTCATGGAGCACTCCGATGAGGAATCATCAGAGAGCGAGGATGACTTGACCGACATGTACACCGCATAATGAACTTGGTCTAGCAAGGCCAAGCCCATTACCTGCTCTGAGTTACGGTCGTCTCCCACTAGGATTCGGCCCAGTGAAGTAAAATATGCCTTCGACATGACCAAGTGCGATAGAACAAGCTCATCAGATTGCCGAATGGTCACATCATCCCGACTGCCGATGACTTGAAGAAGCGAGCTTACTGTAAGTGGCATGATTCTCATTCCCATTATACTAATTATTGCAATGTTTTTCGTCGATAGGTTAAATCAATCATAGAAGAAGGATAGTTGAAGTTGGATACAAATCCCAAAATGAAGCTCGACCCGGACCCCTTTCCCATGAACACCATTGATCTTGATGGGAAGAAGGTGCTGATTTGGCTAGAGCAGGCTGGGTCGGCTAAGGGAAAGGAGGTCATGATCGGAGAGCCTTGTACGCACACACTCGGGTCGGCTAAGGTAGGAGTGTGGAAAGTGAACACCAATGCATCGTCTTTGGCTGTGACCCGCAAGAAGCCGAAAGTGACATACGACATGCTACTACAAAAACACAAAAAGAGGGCCGAGAAGATGAACACTTGGCCAGGACCTCCAGCGAGGCCGAACCCTCCTCAAAAGAGTAGGTTTGGCCCATGATGGGCGAGACCATTGGAGCCACCTTTTCCTCCATCGACGTATCACTTGAACATGGCATAGTGGCTTCCGTGTTATTTTTCTCCTCCCGGGTACCCCAGTCTAAGCAGGGCATAGTGGCATAGAAGGCGGCCGAGCAGGGGCCACTCGGTCTGACCATATCCACAGGGTCGGTTAGACCGTCCCCAGTACCCCGGTCTGACCGCCCTTTTTTAGGAAACCGACACCAATCGGTCTAACCGGCCCACCATGGCTGGTCCAACCAACAACACCCGATCGACCGACCTAGTAAGGTCGGTTCGACCGATAGTACACAGGAACAAAACTCCACTAAGCGCAAAAATGTCGAGGTTGATCCGAGCAGATCTCGTTTGACCAAAAATTCCAGAAGCAAGTTTGTGGCACCCGACACTAAGCCGCAACCTTCATGGGCACCTCTAGGCATGACCAAGTTCTAGAAGAGGCAGCTACAACGTCTTCGAGCTTAGGAGATGTGAGAGAAAAAGGACGAGGATAAGCGGGACGCCTTTTTGGAGGAGATCTATCCCCGACCAGTGACGAAGCAGGTTTAGAGGCCTAAGCCAGTTGTCGTAAACAACCCGGCTCCCACTCCAAACGACGATGAAGATGATCTGATGGACGATGACTACATGCCCATTTTCGAGGGGCCTCTTCCTCAGGCGATGGACGTAAACGTCGTCATGCTTCCCGCTAAATTTGCTCTACCACAGGACAAGGCCGAGGTCGCTCAGCTGAGCCTCGGTCCACGGGAGGCCATTTTTGTGAAGCCCAAGGATACGACTCATCACCTGAAGCCTCTCTACATCAATGGGCATATCGATGGGAAGCCGATATTGAGGATGCTTGTAGGCAGAGATGATACCATCAACCTGATGTCGTACACTCTGTTGAAGAATCTCGAGTGGAATGAAGATGACCTGATGAGGGCTAACTTGACATTAAATGGCTTCAACGGCGAGAGCTCTGAGGCCACATGCGTACTTTATTTAGAGCTAACGGTGGGCAACAAGACGTTGCCTACGGCATTCTTCTTCATCGATGTGCAAGGTAATTATAGTGTTATACTTGGTCACGATTGGATCCATGCCAATTGCTGCATTCCTTCTACTTTGCACTAGTGTCTAATTCATTGGGACGGCGATGATGTAGAAGTCGTACCAGCTGACACTTCGACCCAGGTTTCTTTGGTCGATGTGTCTATCGACGCCGTCCATGATAAAGTGGAATGTTTGTCAGGTAGAGATCTATAATATTATGACTTTGTTAGCGTGTCAGAGGGACGCTTTGTTCTAGTGTCTGTAAAGCCGGCCAGTGTAGCTCGGCTGTCTCTAAATTAGTTGTCATGTCTAGTAAGAGTAATCTTGATTGGCTAAAGTATCGTGTAGAGCAATATTGGTCTTCTAAAGACGGTATTGATGAAGCCATTGAAGATTTTAGCGAAGTAGAAAAGTTAGGTCAAGGTTTTGTGTCGGCAGATCCTCTAGAATAGGTAGATATAGGAGATGGTAGTGTTCCAAGGCCGACTTTTGTAAATCAAAATTTGTAGGCTGATGAAAAGGCTGTGGTAATAAAATTTCTTCGGTCATATGTCGATTGTTTCGGATGGGAGTACAGTGAGATTCTCGGACTTAGACGCGAGCTCGTAGAGCATCAGCTGCCTATCAAACCCGGGTTTATGCCTTATATATAGCCCCCTCGTTGCTTTAATTTGGCCATGTATGACCGAGTTAAAGAGGAGATAGAACAATTACTTAAGGCTGAGTTTATTAGGCCATGTAGGTATGCTGAATGAGTTGCAAACATTGTGCCTGTAGAGAAGAAAGAGACTTGAACGAGGCCACTCCAAAGGACGAGTACCCCATGCCGATAGACGACATGTTGATTAATGATGCTTCAGGACACAATGTACTAAGTTTTCTTGATGGCAACACTGGTTATAATCAGATCTTTATGGCCGAAGAGGACGTTTACAAAATGGCCTTTCGATGCCTTAGTTTTGTCGGCTTGTTTGAGTGGGTTGTGATGACTTTTGGTTTAAAGAATGCTGACGCTACGTATCAACGTGCTATGAACTGGATCTTTCATGACTTGATAGGAGTTATGCTAGAGGTCTACATAGATGATGTTGTAGTCAAATCAGATGCTATGGGAAACCATTTAGTCGATTTAAGAGTTGCTTTTGAAAGAATGTGTCATTATGGCTTAAAGATGAACCCACTTAAATGTGCTTTTGACGTGTTGGTGGGCAAGTTCTTAGGATTCATGATTCATGAAAGAGGTATTGAGATTGATCCTAAGAGGCTTGATAATATTAAGAACTTTGAAGTGCCGACATGCAAGAGAGATGTACAAAAGTTGCTAGGCAAGGTAAATTATTTGTGTCGCTTCATATCTAACTTGTCTGGCAATATTGATGCTTTTGTCCCCATACTTCGGCTAAAGAACGAAGTCAAATTCACTTCGGAGGCAAGTCAGCAACATGCTTTTGAGAAGATTAAAGAGTACTTATCATCACCGCCTGTGGTAAGGGCAATGAAAGCCGGAATTCCATTTTGTCTATTCGTTGCTGAAGAAGATAGCGTGATAGGAGCTGTGCTAACTCAGGAGGTGGAGGGAAAGGAGTACATCATCACATTCTTGAGTCGCCACCTACTAGATGCTGAGATGAGGTACGTGTTTTTAGAGTGTTTTGTGTTTATCACTTTATTATGCATGTACCAAACTCTACCACTATCTTCTATCTGGCACATGTATTGTTACTTGTCAAACCGATGTTATAAAATACATATTGCAAAAGCCGATTCTAATTGGGATAATCGGAAAGTGGGCTTACGCTTTGATTGAGTACGATTTGGCTTATGAACATTTGAAATCTATGAAAGGTCAAGTCATTGCAAATTTTATAGTTGATCACCATGTAGATGTTAATTGGAGTGGTGATGCTGCTCTGATTGAAGTAGTGCCATGGAAACTTTAATTTGACGGTTTGACTTGCAAGAATGGCCAAGGTGTTGGAGTTGTGCTCATATCACCTAGTGGTATGAGTTTCGAGACCTCGACCCGATTAGAATTTCCATGTACTAATAATCAAGCCGAATATGAATCTCTATTGTTAGGACTTGAATTTTTTAGCTCCATGGGTGTTAAATATGTTCATGCATATGGTGATTCTCTATTAATTGTTCAACAAGTATCTAGAAGTTCTCGATGTTTTAATGGTTTGCTAAATAGTTACTTGGATAAATGTCTACACATCATTGCTATTTTTGATGATTTTGAGATTTCTCATGTGTCTAGAGAAGCCAATTCAATAGAAAATGATTTGGCTCAACAAGCATCTGGTTACCAAATTAAAAGAGGTAAATTTTTCGCACAAGAAAAACCGATGCTTGACTTTATTTTACCACGCAAGTCAGAGCACATCAGTTTGACCGACCTGACATGGTCGGTCCGACCGCACGTGTATGGTCGGTCTGACTGGCCATGCTAGTCCGGTGTGACCACCCTGTGTTTTTGTCCAACAACGGTCGGTCTGACCGGCCCTCTCTGGCTGGTCTGACCGCCCCGTGTCAAGAAATTTCAGGACTCGGGGGGCAGATTGAAATTTGTGATTTGAATGCCAATTCGAGCGAGGATTTGGCAAGTACTTTAGGAAATCATGAGGATGATAGGAGAACTCCAATTGTTTAGTATTTGAGAGATCTTAGTAACCGGGTTGATCGGAAAGTTCGGCGGCAAGCATTTAAATTTGTATTGCCAGATGATGAGTTGTATCACCGAACAATTGATGGAGTACTTTTGAAAATTGTGAATGTCGATCAGTCTATACTTGATGTGGGTGGATTACATGAAGGTCTTTGTGGTACTCATCAGTAGGCCCAGAAAATGAGTTGGATTCTTAAAAGAGCAGGTTTTTATTGGTCGATTATGACTGATGATTGTTTTAACTATTATAGAGATGTGAAGCCTATCAAAGGTCTGGTAATATTCAGTTTGCTCCTGCATCTTTGCCTAATCCTATTATCAAACCATGGTCATTCTGAGGTTGGGCCTTGGACTTCATCAGCCAAATTTATCCTTCCTCTTCAAAAGGGTATCGTTCGTGTTGATGGCTATGGATTACTTCACCAAGTGGACCGAGGTCGTGCCTCTCAAGAACATGACGCAAAACTAGATCAAGGTGCTTCGTTTGTTTCTAAAGAAGTATGTGATTTTGCCGAATGGCCAGGTTAAGTCTAGTAATAAAACTGTGATTAAACTCATTAAGAAAAAGATTTAAGAGTTTCCTAGACGGTGGCATGAAGTGCTTTTTGAGGCATTATGAGCATGTAGAGTTGCAAAGCATTGTGCCGCCAAGGTAAGTCCATATGAATTAGTGTATGGACAAGAAGTCGTTTTACCCGTAGAGGTGAATCTGGGCTCTTTGAGGTTACTTAAGCAAGATGGCTTATCAGTCGATGAGTATGAAACTATTTTGAAGGATAACTTGGAAGAGGTGACCGATAAGAGATTAAGGGCTCTAGAGGCAATAGAACGAGACAAAATAAGAGTGGCTAGACCTTACAACAAGAAGGTGAAAGAAAAATCATTTCAAGTTGGTGACTTAGTTTGGAAGACGATTTTGCCTTTAGGCACTAAAAGCCCAAAGTTTGCAAAATAGTCGCGTAGTTGGGAAAGTCCTTTTAGAGTTATTGAAATCGCTCCAAGTAATGCATATTTGTTAGAGTCTATGCAAGGAGAGTGATTTCGTAGAGCTTTGAATGGTAGGTATTTGAAAAAGTACTTCCCAAGTGTGTGGCAAAACGCTTGAAGTGTTAAAAGGTCGTAATGGATGTAGCGCCCTCATCTCCTTGTGCTTTTGGCTCACTAAAGTTTTCCAAAACACAGGGGACATGTGTTGATAGCAAAAAATGGCATTAATGGTCAAAATTGTCAAAATATCACTTTTTGGTAATTTGGGCCAAAAATATGCCAGACCTGGCACAGGCCGGTCCAATCGGTCATGTAGGCCCGGTTAGATCGGCCATGTAGGCCCAGTTAGACCAGCCATGTAGACCCGTTCAAACCGGCCATGTGGGCTCGGTCAAACCAGCCCAAATCTTAGTCCGAGTCAGATTAAGTGATTTCGAGGTATTTTTATCCCTAATTAATTTTTAACGACTTGGACTCGTATCTAACTCAAATTAGATCCTAGGAACGTCATGTCCAACCACTATAAATATAGGGGCAAGGCCGATTCAAGGGACTTTCCCCCCAAAACCCTAATAGATCCAATCTATTATTTTTACCTTGAATCGTACTTTTACCGTTTAATCTACTTTCCTTGCCCTAGGATTAGCCAAGTAACGTCCAACTTTGTGAGTTTGCACTATAAACTCTCCACCCGCCGTGTCATAATCATGGTAGGCCTTGTCGATTCGCTTGTGAATCATCCGTTCAATCCATGTAACAGATTTTTATCGTTTTATCGGTTTTTATCGGTAATTTGGTCTCTTGGCCGAATTGCCTTTGATCTTTTGGAGTTCTTGCAGTGTTTATATTTCATCTTCTTCACAAAGAACATTGCTTGCAAGTTGTCCATGGCAAGATGGTCGCTGGAGTTCGGAGGCCAACCTTCAGAGGTTGTCGGTTTGACTGACGGCACCCCTTCGGTCTGACTGACGGCACCCCTCCAGTCTGACCAGCCCATGTCGCGCGGTCATCTGATGAGCCGACAAACCTCGGTCCGATCGGTGGCACATGGACGGTCCCACCGGGCTTCACGTAGTGGTCCGTGAGCACTTCACAATAGGCACCGGAGTGTCCTCCGGAGTTCCCCTTCGGCCACCCTCGGTTTGATCAGAGCCCTCACTGCCGGTCCGACCGACCGAAGGCCGGAGGGACCCCTTCAGCCACCCCTTCGCACGGTACGTTGGACCCTCCTTCAACCAGACCCCTCACACCACTGGTCTGACCAGTGGTCTAGCGTCAGTCTGACCGACTTGCCTAGGCCGGTGTGACCGCTAGCTTAGGTTCGGTCTAACCGGCCCTAAATTGGTCGATTGGGTATTTTAATCTACAACTCGATTAATTGAATAATATTTTTATATTGTTTAATTTCCTGACTACTTCACCCTCCCTTTTCACTATCAAGGGTCGTCAGAACTTGATGTCGGCATTGTGTTATGCCTAGGGTTTTTTCTAGGTATCTTCACGCTTTTGGATTGTCGAATTGGTGTCAGTGCATTTGGCACTTTGATCGTTGGATTTTAGTGTCAACAGGTAAGCCAAAGTGCGTACTCTAGATGTAATTTGAAATGGACTAGTGTATCTTGGACTAAGTTTTCTAGAGAAACCAAATCGTACAACACCTTTAGTTGGTGACACTCTAAGGAGAACTTCATCACCAACTTCAAACTCTAGGTTTCGTCTTCGCACATCAGCATAACTTTTTTTGTTGACTCTGAGCAGCCAACAAATTTTGATGTACTTGATGTACTTTTTCTGAAGTTTGTTGAATCAGATCTAGGCCAATCAAGGATCTTTCTCCAATTGTGTTCCAACATAAAGGAGAAACACACTTTCGACCATACAATGCTTCAAAATGAGCCATTTGAATACTCGCTTGGTAGCTATTGTTATAGGCAAATTTTGCCAAAGGTATATGATCCTCCCAATTTCCTTTCCAAGATAAGATACAAGCACAAAGCATATCTTCTAATGTTTGGATGGTTCGCTTTGTTTGACCATCTGTTTGAGGATTGAAGGTTGTACTAAAGGAATGTTTGGTACCCATAGACTTCTGCAAACTTTGCCAGAATTGGGATACAAACTTAGAACCACAATCAGAATTAATCGACTTTGGTACTCCATGTAATATCACTATTTCCTTAACATATAAGGGGTTCAACTTTAGTGTCGTATTGGTTGTCTTTATTAGAATAAAATGGGCTTATTTGGTAAGTCTATCAATGATAGCCCAAATAGCATCTTTGCTCCGGGGTGAGCGAGGTAATCCAATCATGAAATCCATAGTAATATGTTCCCATTTTCATTTTGGTATTTTTAAAGGCAACATTAACCCTACTGGTTGTTTATGTTCAGCTTTTACTTGTTGACAAATACCACAAGCTGCAACATATTTGGCAATATCTGCCTTCATTCTTTTCCAACAAAAGTTTTGTTTTAGGTCTCGGTATATTTTGTTTTCACCTAGATGAATTGTATAAGGGGTCTGATGGGCTTATCTTAGTATATCCATTTTCACATCTGCTTTTTGTGGTACATATAGACGCTCTTTAAAATGTATAACATCGTTATCATCAATATTAAATTCTTTTGGCTTTCCTGCCAAAATTCTCTTTAGAACCTCTAATAGGAGACGATCGTGTTGTTGAGCTTCACGTACACGCTCAAGTATATCAGACTGAATAAGCACTTGAGTTTCTTCTTGTATGGTGCCAGCAAAGCAAAACGATATTTTCATACGATCCAAATCATAAAGCAAGGACATTGATGCTTTAGGAAGACCTATTCTACTAAGAACATCTGCTACTACATTGGCCCTTCCTGGATGATATTGAAGGGTTATATCATAATCTTTAATTAATTCTAACCACCTTCGTTGTCTTAAATTCAAATCTCTTTGAGTGAAAATATATTTAAGACTTTTATGATCCGTAAAAATATCACATCTTTTACCATATAGATAATGTCTCCAACTCTTTAAAGCAAACACTACTATAGCCAACTCTATGTCATGAGTAGGATAATTTTGTTCATAAGTCTTCAATTGTCTAGAAGCATAGGCAATTACTCGACCTTCTTGCATTAGTACACAACCAAGCCCAATTCGTAAAGCATCGATATATATCGTAAAACATTTACCATTTTCAGGTAAGGCTAAAATAGGAGTATGCACTAATTTATCCTTTAAATTTGAAAACTAGCCTCACACTCATCTGTCCATATAAATGGAACATTCTTTTGGGTAAGTATAGTCATAGGCTTTGCAATCATAGAATAATCTTGTACAAAGCGTCGATGGTAACTAGTAAGCCCAAGAAAACTACAAATATTTGTTACATAGAATGTTTTTCCATTCTAACACTGCATCTATATTATTTGAGCCACAATAATACCATCTTGATTAATAACATGACCAATAAAACCTACTTCTTTCAACCAAAATGCACATTTCTTTAGCTTTGCATAAAATTTTTTCCTTCGAAGAGCATCCAATACTAATCCGAGATGCATCTCATGCTCTTCTTTAGACTTGGAATAGATTAATATACCATCGATAAAAACCACAACAAAGACATTTAGATATTCATGGAGCATCCTATTCATGCCTTCCATAAAAGCAGCAGGTGCATTTGTTAATCCAAAGGACATAACTACATACTCAAAATGTCCGTATTTAGTATTGGAAGTTGTTTTCTCAATATCCTCTTCTCTTGTTCACAATTGATGTTACCCTGATTGTAAATCAATATTTGAAAATATCTTAGCACCTCTTAATTGATTAAAAAGATCATCAATATGAAGTAATGGATATTTGTTCTTAATTTTCACTTGATTAAGTGCTCGATAATCCATACAAAGTCTCTTCGCATCATCTTTCTTTTCCATAAAGAAGACAGGAACAACCTAGGGTGACGTGCTCGGTCTAATAAATCATTTAGCAAGGATCTCATCTAATTTCTTCTTATGTTCTACTTGTTCCATTGGAGCCATTCGATATGGAGTTTTATAAATAGGTTGTGTGTTGGGGACTAATTCAATACGAAATACTAGTTCTCGCTCAGGAGGTAATCCTTGAACTCAGGAGGAAAAGCATCAAGATAATGACACACTACTAGAATATCTTCCACTTGTACAGTGTCATCTTTCCCTTCTAATAATGACCAAAAATCCCAGATTTTAACATCTATCAGTTAAGGAAAAATCTGCTTAACATAGAAAGTGTGTATGGTGAAGTTTTTCCTTGAAAAAAAATCTCCTCTCCTAATAGAGCTTGCAAAGTAAGGGTATTACAAGAAGAAGAGATAACAAATTGGTATTGGGACAACCAATCCATACCAAGAATAACGTCAAAGAATTGTAAATCAATCGTCACCAAATTAATAGTAAACTTCTCCTCTCCAATATTTATAACACAACCAAGGCAAAGTTTAGAACTAGAGATAAGACCACTAGGGGATCTAACAACTATTGATTTTTCAATCGGTTCTAACAAAGTTTATTGAAACGAAAGAAAAGCTAGATCTAGAATCAAATAGGACATGCACATCAAAATAATTGACAAGTAAGGTACATGTTACCACATCATTATGAACTCTAGCTTCTGTGATAGATAAAATATATAATCTAGAGGACGCTTGAGATGAAGAGACTACTGCAATATGGGAAGATGATACTCCAATCATCGGTGGTGTCAATGCCTGAGGAGTCATAGGTCAAGTTGACCAATAAGACCCAGCAAGAATTGTCGGAGGGAGTAAATACTGGGTTGATGAGTTCATTGGACCAACAATAGCAATAGGATTAGGAGTAGTGGTCAACATATGTGCTGATCCTTTAGCATAAGGAGAAAGGTGAGAGGTAATAGGTAATGGCTCCTATTTTATACGTCTGTTAGGGTTTTTACGACATATATACAACATTCTTGTGTATTGAACGGTCGCATACCGAGCAGTTCCTTTTCCAAGAGCATTCACTCTGCATATGTGGATCACCACATTTAAAGCACACCAATCCTCCATACCCGGGTTAAACCATAGTACGAAACTGTGTAGGGCCTGAAGGGCATATTCGAGAGGCTCCACCATAATATAATTGACGACGTTGTTGGCCCTTACTTTTCTTATATGTGGGACTACCACTGTTATCCTTATTCTCCCTTCATCATTTGTATTACATATCTAATCTTGTCTCAAGACGACACTTTAAAAACATCTAATTGCATTTCTATATAGGAGAGTCAATCTATAGTCTGGATTGGAGTTCCTGCTCCATCAAAATATTCTAGTATCATACTAATCCATTCATGAAGTACTGTTACTCCACTATTAACAACCTTTGTATGTATTTGATTTACCACAACTTGTGTAACACGAGATGTAGGTGCTATATTAATATTCTCACCATGGTTTACAAGAATACCTTGTCTTAACATCCTTAACATTTCTTACATCTCTCTAATGGTACTCCTCAATTCTACTTATAGTCATCAATTCTACTTGACTAATACTTTCGAATTGAAAAGACTCAACCTCGGATGATGGTTGCCCATCCCCGTGATCTGGGACAATCGTATGAATACAACCTACCCCACGATCTTGGTCACGACCTTGCTTATTAGGTGGCATAACTTCAATGTTAAATCAACACACATCAATATTTTATCAAACCGCCAAACAAAACAACTTATGAAACAATTCAGACACCATAATATATATATAAATATGCAAACCCTTTCCCATCCTATATGTGCAAGCGTGTCACTTTTAAATTCTTATCCAAGGATCTAAAGCCTAGGCACTGATACCAATTGTAACACCCTATCTTTCTAATTAATAATTAACAATCAAAACCAAAATTTTTGGCAATAACTCCTCTGTAATTGTGATATAATCCACACACAATCACATGAATTTATAAATTATCACAAAAAGATATCAAACTTCTCAAAACTCAAAGTCATAAACATTTATATGACTAGCAAACCAACTAGCTTTGAACATCAACTTATTACAACACAAACTACATATTACAAAACATGATTATTTTAAACATGATTTGTGTTATAATCAGGGATGGTGATGTGTAGGGATGAAAATGGATCGGATATTATCTAATCCGATCCGAATCCGACTATAGTGAGGACACGGTAGAGATTTATAAAAATCCGATCTATCCGAATCCGGATCCGAATAATGCAATGTAGATTTAGATATGGTATTGATAAAATCTGGTAAATATGGAATATCCGAAATATTATCGGATTATCCGACATAATGTTTATCGTATAATCCGATTGTTTTGGGCCAAAACAACAGCACAACCCATTAAACCTATTGCCCTAGCCCACACATCTTGCAAATTGAGCTCATCTTGATAATCCGATTGATTCATCTCTCTATCTTGCATCCCACATCTTTTAACGGGGAAATATCTTGTGCAATCGCTTATTTGGTGCAATCATGCAATCAAACCATTCAGAACATCCAATCTAGATCCAACGGTTACATATGAAAGGGGTTAAAAGTAAAAAAGTACTAGGTTTTAGGTGGATGCATCAGATCGCTTGATTGCACGATTGCACCAATATAAGTGATTGCACCAGATATTTCCCCTCTTTTAACAATTCATGAACATATCTAATAAATGTACAATAATATCATATTAATAGATTAATTTTATGTTGTTATGAGTTCATCTTGTCTACAAATAAGATTATAATTATAATAGCTTTATATTCCATTGTATATATTGAGTTCTGAGTTTGCTCTCATTCTGTTTGTTATTTTTTGATGTGGTTTGTCAGTCTGTTTGTTATTTTCTGATGTGATTTGTTATTTTTTGATGTGCTTTGTCAGTCTGTTTGTTATTTTTTTGATGTGATTTGTCACTCTGTTTGTTATTTTTTGATGTGGTTTGATGTTGTTTTTTTTGCTACAATTGCTTGCTACTTGTTGTTGAATGTTGAGGAGAGTAAGGAATGTGAACTTTGTGATAGACGTGTGTTCTAAAAACATTGATAGAATAATAGTCTTTCTCTTAGTAAACTATTAAACTTATAATCCGACAATCTTAATCTGTTTTCGATCCGAGCCCTTACCGAATCCGCATCAAATCCGGTATCCGAAATAATCCGCTCCGCATCCATATTAGCATGCTATCCGCACCCGATCCAAATCCGTCCAAAAAATGGTATAGGATACGGTATAAATACTATCTGTCTGAATCCAATTCGTTTTCATCTCTACCGATGTGATAAGTGTCACTACAATTCCCATACACAAAAAGATAGCTTCACCGAGAAAACACACCTGAAATAGAATTAAAAAGGGTGAGCCAAGCTCAGCAAGAACACTTCTAAATATAAACATATCTTACTCATCCACAAGTTGTGTTATAGTCATCTGCAACAATCTTCAATTGTTGATTAGAAGAGCCGAAATCTTCAATTGGTTTATAATTAAACAATTGCATCAACAATAATTTTTCAACATACCTTTCACTTATCATGGCATGGAATTTCACTCCTAAATTTTTTTATCTTTCAATCATTATATAAATATATATATATGCAATGATACAACTTCATTTGAGAGTTTTGTGCTAGATATATTAGTCTTTCATGCAACTCCATTTGAGAGTTTTGTTCTAGATATACTAGCCTCTCATGCACCTCCATGTACTGGTACGAGTCACGCACGATGGCAGTGACCAGCCTTTATCACCTTATGCAATGCATATGTGCATATGTATGCATGTGAATTGACGTCAATTCTTATATTTTCTTGGGTTAATTTTTTCCGTGCCATTACGATTTTCACGGTTTGCCAAAATGTCATCATTGTGTCACTGCCAGATGGGGCCGCCACAGTCACTGACAGTGGTATGTAGGCAATTTTTTAAAATTATAATGGCATGTGAGTAATTTTCCCTATTTTCTTTTGATGCAACATGATATCAACAAAATAGACCAAATAAATATGGATGGACTAAATTCAAAAGAAACATCTCAAGTTTAATTAACTTGAGAAAGAAGTGAGACATAAATATAAACATAACATGATACTTGCCTTTATAATGATGTCGACAAGCAAAACTATGTTTAATTGCGCTCAGAAGTGATACCACATGTATAAACACATATTAAGTATTACACAACCAAAGTACAAACAACATCAAAACATTCTTTCTACACTTGTTCGCGTTGTTTATACAGTGTTTTTTGGTCTACTCCATAATAACCAAAAATTTTATTTTCTTAAAGAAAACAACATCTTTTCAACAATATGTCACTTTGCAAGTTAAAAGATTACTCCTACTAGTTTCAAAAATGAAAATAGCATATAAACTTTTTATAGACATTTCATCGAACACATGGTGTGCAATGACTAAAATGGAGTAAAAATAACAACATTTTACCATACAAATTGATGGATAAGCGATGTAAAAACCATAGAATAAGTAAAGGAATGGATGGAGATGGCCGACAAAACAACAAAAGATAAATAACAGATTAAGCGATACCAGCCTCATATGACAATGTATGCAACCAAAACAAAAGGAGCAACTGAAGATAACGACTGTAGCACGTAGATGAGATTGACATAAATAAAAACCTGCGATAGGTGACAAAGATTAAATAGTGAGAAGAAATCAACTAGAGAAGAAGAGGAACCCCTACTTGTGAAAGCAAGGAACCCTAGCAAGGATGAAGGGAGTGTCCAGGAGTTTATCCATCCTTTTTCTTTTATAAAGAAACCAAAAAGAAATCAACGTTTGAAATTTGTTGATCCCAATACGATTCATCGGATGTCCAAAACCGATGTTTAATATCAAAAATAGAATCGTCTCAATAAAATCTACGTAACCACGGTTCCTGATCAACCATACGAGCAACGGATCAAAAAGTCAACTTTTTGGAGAACACGGTCAACGTTTGTATTCCGTAATATTTTCTTCGGATATTTTCGTGAGATATTTTGATTTATTTATTACTATTATTACAGATAAAGACCACGTGCTTTGTGAATATATGGAGGGATGTTTGGTAGTGGTCAATTCGTCGTTGAGACCGTTATCGGGCTCAACGTCAACAAGTAGCAAACCATGTTGGGTTGAAGGGTTGGGTAGGTCATGCAGACACGCTAACGGTCGTCGACCGGCCCATCTCTCTTATTAATAATTATAATAATTATAATTGATATGTAGGAGTTTAAATTATAGTTTTTATTTAATAACTTTAAAACTAGCAGTGTTCATGGCCTCAGAGCCCTCATAAGATACTCAGTTAATCTTCTATATTGTCTCATTTAATGGGGGTTATTATGCTGTAACCCTTCAGTTAATCCTCTATATTGTCTCAGTTAAGGGGGAACTCAGTTAATCCTATATATTGTCTCGGTTAATGGACAACTCAGTTAATTCCTTGTAATGGATCAGTTAACGGGGCGCTCAGTTAATTTACAATGTACCCTTAGTTAATTGATCACTCGGTTAATACACTGTAACCCCTCAGTTAATTCTGTACTCAGTTAATATGCTGTAACCCTTCAGTTAATGGAGAACTCTGATTTCTAATAAGGAACTTCAGATCCTGTTGCTTGTTATTTTTATATCTTTAAAATTATAATGATTAAGATAGCAAACAAGCACTCTATAAGCATCTACATTACTCAAGCTACAGCTTTTGTATTCAAGCAAGATACGGATATTAGCAACTTGTAGTTTATCTGTGAGTTTAAGTTACCTCCTGCGGGCCCTCCCTAGCTCTTCCGTTGCTCCAAAACCAATGTTACCATCTATGGGCACCCCGTTGCCCCTCATAAGATGTCACCTCAAATTGGGCAGACCGTTGCCCCACGCACCAGAACATTGAATATTTACAAGTAAATGTTGTACCTTGAACAAACTATTTAGTTCCACAATGAGAAATGGGGACAAATACTAAAAATTACCATCAGTAACAGGAATATCTACTTGTAAATTATTACAAAATAGGAACCTACACATATATATACGGGACTGCATGAGAACCTACACATGCGCTGCAATGCCTGTGAGAGGAAGTTTATATGTGCGATCTTCGCCATACTAGCCACATAAATCAGTCATAACAAATTTATGATGATACCTTATGGCACCTTTGACAGTTCCGTCGCTGATCTCATAAACATGACTTTCTAATACCAAACATGATTTGAACAAAAATTGACTGATTTCTAATAAGGAACTTCAGAGCCTGTTGCTTGTTATTTTTATATCTTTAAAATTATAATGATTAAGATAGCAAACAAGCACTCTATAAGCATCTACATTACTCAAGCTACAGCTTTTGTATTCAAACAAAAGTCCAAATTCCGATGCCTACTAGTGACTCCTCAGTACAAGATGACAGACTTGATCTGCCCGCAACAGCCAGGGTGCAGGATTTAAAAATCTATTTCTCACAAACTACTCAGTGGAACTGGTTGACCAAATGCACTATGGGTAGATCGTATAATAGTTCAAAACACTTAACAACCATCAGGATAAAAATTGCCTCTAAGTATTTTAAAAGTGCCTCTCAAAACTGAAAGTGATGCTGGCCCGGAAACTGAAGCCGAACCTGACAGAAACTGACAGCAAGTTTGCTGTATCACAAAATCCGTAACTCACTAACCCCTTATCAAAACTGAGTGATTAAGCACTCTATGGAAAGCTTAACTAACTTCCTACAAGACTCTCCATAAGATTCATAATCGATTCGGCCTCTAACTAGTTTTAAACTGAAAAGACCGAGCGTGTGGCCTTTCTACTCGCAGATGATAACGTCTCCATGGCCTTATTTTCTGATAAACCTTATTCTAGGAGACAGCATCAAAAGGGGAAAAATTCGAGTGTTCTTCATATGTTCCAGGTTGCCGACAAACTCGGCAACACACTCAAGGGTTCAAGTACAAGCTCCCTCAATTTGCTATACCTGCAGAAACCCGAGAGTTTATAGAAAGTAAACAGAGACCTGACGTCCTATCTGAAGAGCTTAGCATGATAAACTATACAGAAAATTTTAGCACTCTTTTAGTCATGGAAGAAATCAATTTGGAGGTATCGCCACGTGTTATCTCATCAAATGTCAGTTGTCAACATTTGACCTACTTTGCTAACTTTTAGATGTTTTGCAGGAGGAGATGCGATCTTATGACATGGAGGGTGTTTTGATGAAAAGAAGAGGTAGGAACTTGTCTCTCAAGGTTCCTGGTTTGGCGGAAAAAAGGCCTTCACTTGTCCAAGGAGATTATATATTTGCAAGACATGCTGGCAGTGATACTCAGCCTTATCAAGTTAGTCCCCTTTCCTTGACATTTCAATTCTCAAGAGCTCATGGGGTTCTCAAACGTCATTTATATGTTCTTATGCTATCAACAGCGGATGTGATGAGAGGGAAGGCAACAATCCATCATGGTTCAATAGAATTGAAGTAAGTAAAGTAGTAAGTATCATCAGGAGTCTGACTAGAGTTGGCGATGTTCGTGAAACTGATATAGGGGTCATTACTCCATACTCTCAGCAAGTCACCAAGATAAAAGAAAGCTCTAGAGTCTTTTGAAATGTCTGACTTGAAAGTTGCAAGTGTAGAACAGTTCCAAGGTCAAGTGAGGGAAGTAATAATAATCTCTACGGTCAGGTCCACTATAAAGCATAACGAGTTTGACAAATTCTTTAATCTGGGATTCTTGAGCAACTATAAGAGGTTCAATGCTGCAATCACTCGTGCAAAATCATTGCTCGTCATTGTTGGAAATCCACATATTATAACTAAGGTAGCAACACTATATTGTTATATCTTTCTCAAACATGTACTGTTTTGATCAAATTAACACTTTTAATTCCAGGATCGGCACTGGGATAGGCTTCTGAGGTCCTGTGCTGACAATGGTTCTTACCATGGATGCCCACTTCCTCCACCAGAGTCTTTTTCTCATTCAGAGGAGTCCATATCCTCTGGTTATGGTGGACGCCAAGGACGCCAAAGTGAACCTGCTGGCTGGGAATGCAACCAGCAAGGAGCTGCCGACTACAACTGCAATCAAGAACCATCTGACTTCGGCTCCACAGATTACAATGGCACAACTAGGCAGCACATATTAGCCCTTTATTATTAGGTGGTCGTCTGCTAACCGATGTTCACAAACATGTTAGTACCTGGTATCATGTTGAGAACATTGAATCCTATATTCGGTTTGGGGGTTTTGGTCGACGGATCTTGTTTGTGTGCGTGTGTTTTTAGATCATGCTGCTGTGGAGCAGGAGAAAGGGCTCTCACCTCTGCAGATGCCACTGCGCTTCAGTTAGGAGCTGGTCCGTTTTGGCACAAAGCCCAGATTTTACCAACTCAGGACCTATGATTTACCTGGCTAAAACATGCGATTTTACCAAGAGCACGGATTTTACCAACCCTGGACCTATGATTTACCTGGCTAGAACCTTCGATTTTACCATCCCCGAACCAACGATTTTACCATCAAGAACTTATGATTTCCCTTGCCTCCCCGCGCGCCCAGTCCGTCGGTTTCCCTTGCCTCCCCGCGCGCCACTCCGGCGGTCTCACCTGCTTCCCGGCGCCAGTCCGACGGGCACCCCTGCCTCCCGGCGCCACTCCGCTAGTCTCCCCTGCTTCCCTCCTCAGGTAAAATGTGAATTTAGGGTTGGTTAAATTGTGGGTTCTTGGATGGCAAAATTGAATGTTCTAGGTGGGTAAAATCGTAGGCTCGTTCAATCTTAGGTTTCAAATTTCCAGTCCGTCGGTTTCCCTTGCCTCCCCACGCGCCCAGTCCGTCGGTTTCCCTTGCCTCCCCGCGCGCCACTCCGGCGGTCTCGCCTGCCTCCCGACGCCAGTTCGGCGGGCACCCTTGCCTCCCGGCGCCACTCTGGCAGTCTCCCCTGCTTCCCAGCTCCTCTGGTAAAATGTGAATTTAGGGTTGGTAAAATCGTGGGTTCTTGGATGGCAAAATTGAATGTTCTAGGTCGGTAAAATCGTAGGCTCGTTCAATCTTAGGTTTCAAATTTTCAGTCCGTCGGTTTCCCTTGCCTCCCCGCGCGCCCAGTCCGTCGGTTTCCCTTGCCTCCCCGCGCGCCACTCCGGCGGTCTCGCCTGCCTCCCGACGCCAGTTCGGCGGGCACCCTTGCCTCCCGGCGCCACTCTGGCAGTCTCCCCTGCTTCCCAGCTCCTCTGGTAAAATGTGAATTTAGGGTTGGTAAAATCGTGGGTTCTTGGATGGCAAAATTGAATGTTCTAGGTCGGTAAAATCGTAGGCTCGTTCAATCTTAGGTTTCAAATTTTCAGTCCGTCGATTTCCCTTGCCTCCCCGCGCGCCCAGTCCGTCGGTTTCCCTTGCCTCCCCGCGCGCCCAGTCCGTCGGTTTCCCTTGCCTCCCCGCGCGCCACTCCGGCGGTCTCGCCTGCCTCCTGGCGCCAGTCCACTCGTGAATAACCTTTGGCAACAAGTCGAGCTTTGTTCCTAGTCACCACACCATGCTCGTCTTATGAAATGCTTGTGCGTGAGTGTATGGTGAGTGTATGGATGCATTTACCTAGCAATTTAAGGCTGTGCAACATCCTTGATTGCCAGTGGTTCTAATCTTCCTAAAATTCTTATATTTGTTGTGTAGGATGTGGAAGAGAAATGGCCACCGGAACATGGCACACTTTTGGGGGAAAGTATCCTATGCACATTGGCTAGCCGTGCACATGGTGCACATGTGAGATCTCCACCTTTAATCTGTAATCCAACGGACAACAGCTCCACCAAATCATTTTGCAGAAAACACCTCCCACCTCCCCAATTCTGTCATTTTGCGATAACCCCCAGCTACTGTTGTCCGTTGGATTACAGATTGAAGGTGGAGATCTCACATGTGCACCATGTGCACGGCTAGCCGATGTGCACAGGATACTTCCCCCACTTTTGGACAACATGATCACTTTTGTTGGGGATTCTTATTTTGGAAAGCATGAATTGAATTTCAAGTGCTTTTGTTGATGACATGTGCCTGAAAATGTACTATTTTGGACTTCTATTATTTTGATAAACTATGCTATATGCACTTATCATATTTGGACACAAGGTGGTTTGTGGTTTGATGTCAATGTGCCATGGATGTTGTAAGTTGTGATACCTATTCATATTTTTATCTTATATATGTGCAATTGTGATGTCAGATGTATTAGACATAAGTTACAGGGAAATTCTGGCAAATTTTTTTTAAAATTTTGAATTCATTTGAATTTAGCTTGAAATTTCCGAAATTTCCCCGATTTCGGTGGGTGCCAAATTTTTTTCTTTCCAAAACTGTTAACCCTGGTTAGGAGCTGGTCCGTTTTGGCACAGAGCCCAGATTTTACCAACCCAGGACCTATGATTTACCTGGCTAAACATGCGATTTTACCAAGAGCACAGATTTTACCAACCGTGGACCTATGATTTACCTGGCTAGAACCTGCAATTTTACCATCCCCGAACCAACGATTTTCCATCCTAACCTACGATTTTACCAGATGATTTTACCTCGTAGAAGCTTAAGGTTTTACCAGTTGGAACATAAGATTTTAAAGGATGACATCATGTAGTCCTGCCATGACTGCAAAAAGAATAATAAAGAGAGGTTATAGACAGCATTTCACAGCTGGCAAAAGGAGAATAAGTCAAAACACACTCACCAAGTCATCCTCCTTGAAGGACAAACTACCATCGTAGCTCTCCTAGGCAGCACATAGTTGAGTTATATCCTAAACAGTTCACGGCGGGATTTAAAACAAACACGTTGTTACATAGTTACATGCTAAGCAGCTCACACGTTCACCCCAGCAACATGCTAGTTCATCAAGTTTTCATTCTATTTTGCAGCAATTCAATTTCTATTTTGCAACAATTCAATAACTGTCCGGCGTTGATTCGCCGTTGCTATCAATTGGTCTACTCGTGCCTGCTGCATGCGTACTTTCTCGATTGATGGAAGTCTCAATCGTAGCTCACTCGTTGCCTTACTCTCCCACAAGATCACACTAAATATAGAATTTAGATTTCCGATCCATTCTGGCTTTTTTTCATTTAAATAAGAGTAAATTGTGATTTTCCGTTTGAGTGGAAAATAATCAAAATGCATTTTTCTTCAGGAGGAAAATAAATTGTGCTTTTATTTTAGAGAACTAACATGTGTTTAGGATGATCGAACCTAAACAAAAAACATTGAGTAAGAATGAGAGGAAAAATCCCTTTAAAGGGCCGTTTAGCAAGACAAATTATTCATCTGTCAGGCGAAAATGATTGTAATTTGGATCTACCAAACATGCTCTAATTAAACATATTTAATTTGAAATCGAGTTTAACATTCCGTATTATATGGGGTTTAGGCTCTCACACTCTCCCGGGCCCACCATCTAGCCCCCTTAAATACACCGCCCCCCAAATCCCAATCCCAGCATCGCGATTCCGAAAATCAAACTCCATTCCAGCTCGCCGCTCGCCGCTCGCCGCCACCCGCGCCACGGCGCGAGAAGCCGCCGCCAAAGCGCCCCGCTTCCTCTCCTCGACCGTCTCGCCCGCCCGGTATAAAGACAGCTGCGCGGCTCGGCTGCGAGCGTCGAGGTGGTTGGCCGCCGGAGTGTGACGCCGAGCAAGCTAGGTTTTTTTTTCCGGCGCCGGCGGCAATGGAGTGGCTGCACGAGTACGAGAAGCTGGTGATCAGGATGAACATGCCGAGGGTGGTGATCGACAATGCGGTGTGCCCCACGGCGACGCTCGTGCAGGTTGGCGTCTAGCTTGTTGATTCGGTTCTTGGGTCAATCTGATGCGTGCTGCGGTTGCTGCGAGAGAGTGGTGGTTTACTGGTTTGATTTGGGGATGGTGGTGGCTGCTTGCAGGTTGACAGCGGGAGGAAGACGGGGGTGCTGCTTGAAGCGGTGCAGGTGCTCGCCGACCTCGATTTGTCCATCAACAAGGCGTACATTTCGTCGGACGGCCGGTGGTTCATGGATGTCTTCCATGTCACGGATCGCCTCGGCTGCAAACTCACCGACGACAGCGTCATCACCTACATCGAGCAGGTTGGTGGTGTGGTGGTTTGTTGTTGGCCTCGCCGGAGTTGGAAAAGGGGCGGGTTTTTGATTGGATGGTTTGTTTGCAGTCTCTGGGGACTTGGAACGAGCCGGAGCGGCCGACGGCTCTCGAGGGGCTGACGGCGCTGGAGCTGACGGGCGCCGACCGCACGGGGCTCATCTTGGAGGTGTTCGCAGTGCTCGCCGACATGGCCTGCAGCGTCGTGGAGGCTCACGCGTGGACGCACCGTGGCCGCCTCGGTTGCCTCATCTTTCTCCGCGACGAGGAGGCCGACACCGAGAGGATGGTCCGCATCGAGGCATGCCTCGACCACCTTCTCCGCGGCGACTCCAGTGCGGGTGGCGCCGTGGCCGCCGTCCCCGCTGCCGCTGTTGTGCACGCCGACCGCCGCCTCCATCAGCTCATGTCCACGGACCGCGACCGCGAGGGCGCGTCCCCCACCCCCGCCGTGTCCGTCCAGAGCTGGGCGGAGCGCGGCTACTCGGTGGTCACCGTGCAGTGCCGCGACCGTCCCAAGCTGCTCTTTGACGTCGTCTGCACGCTCACCGACATTGACTACGCCGTCTTCCACGGCACCATCGACACCACCGGCAACCAAGCACACCAGGAGTTCTACATCCGGCACGCCGACGGGAGCCCCATCAGCTCCGAGGCCGAACGTCAGAGAGTGAGCCAATGCCTCCAAGACACCATTGAACGGAGATCATTAGAGGTACATAAGCCAATTCGATCCTGAATTTGACTCCAAATTGTAATTTTATTTCACATTTTGATCTTTTGATGCTAACTTTTTCGATTTCTTGGGGTTCAGGGAGTGAGATTGAAACTGTGCAAATTGGGCATATATGGTTCCAGAAAACATATAGCCGTTCAACCTATAAATCGGAAAGCACACAATAACCATACATCGTATAAATATATATAGGCAGAATTACGCACCACACATCCACAAATAAGTTTCAATTCTCAACCACACGATACATAAGTCTTAAGTATTATAAGTCTTAACCATACGATACTGCACCACCACAAATCCCCAAATAAGTTTCAACTCTCAACCACAGAATAACTGAGTGTCACTATAACTTGTGCTGCCTATACCTTTTTATCATTCCCCGAGTTCCCGAATCACCCATTGGAGAAACAAGATCACTCTTATTGGAACGAGTGTTACGACGTTTAGGAGTACGAGGAGTTCCTGGAGCCTGTATAGAAGATGAGTCAGAATGACTGGAATGAGAGAATAACTAAGTTATTAGAACGATCGCACAGATCACATTGTACATTGGAACGAGTGGCACGAGGTTTAGTAGCACGTGTTCCTAGAGCCTGTGCAGAAGATGAGTCAGAATGACTGGAATGAGAGGTTACAGCATATCAACTGAGTTAGTAATTAACTGAGGGGTTACAACATATTAACTGAGTTACCAATTAACTGAGGTTCTACACTGTATTAACCGAGTTACCCATTAACTGAGGAACTACAGTATATTAACTGAGTTCTCCATTAACTGATAAGTATAGCGTATTAACTGAGTGTCACATTAACTGAAAGGTTACAGCACGTTAACTGAGTGACAGATTAACTGAGATAATATAGAGGATTAACTGAGTTCGCCATTAACTGATTAAGTATAGCGTATTAACTAATCACATTATACCTGTTTAGGACCACTTGAATGAGGTTCCTCCTCAGCATCCTCATGACAGCTAGGGTTTTCAGATAAATCATCTTCAGAAGCTCTGCCAGACTGTGCAAAAGATGAGTCAAAATGATTAGAATGAGAGAATAACTAAGTCGGCACATTAGAATAACTAAGTTATTAGAATCAGAATATCACATTGTACTGAGTTAGAAATTAACTGAGGGGTTACAGCATGTTAACTGAGTTACCAATTATCTGAGAGTCTACACTGTATTAATTGAGTTACCCATTAACTGAGGAACTACGGTATATTAACTGAGTTACCCATTAACTGATAAGTATAGCGTATTAACTGAGTGTTGAATTAACTGAAAGGTTACAGCATATTAACTGAGTGATAGATTAACTGAGACAATATAGAGGATTAACTGAGTTCGCCACATTGTACCTGTTTAGGACCACTTGAGATAATAACTGAGTCGGCAGATTAGAATAACTGAGTTATTAGAATCAGAATATCACATTGTACCTTTTCAGTACTATCCAACTGAGATTCCTCCTCTGAATCCTCATCATTGACCTTCGCAGAAGCACCTTGACATGTGTGAGCATCATCCTCATCAGCATCATCATCATCATCATCATCCATACTCAGATTCTCCCCTCGAGAAATAGGCTAGTGCAAATAAAAATCAATGAGGGAAAGAGTGAAGGACATATCATGTAAATTACGGAACGACTGTAGGACTGAATGACAGATCAAACCTGTTTCGATGAACGAGTTCTTGCAATATAAGAACCTATTGTTTCATCAAGGTCAGTAATCTGGGTTGTGGCAGAGTTCACTTTAGACCGCAGCATCTTCTCCGCATTGGAGATCTGGGTTTGACTTTCTTCAATCTTGCGTTGGCTCTGCTTGATCTTGTTCTCCTCCTTACTAATAATGATACGCGCATCGGTGACAGCTACCTCATAGTTTTTCACTAAATCGGACACATAAGCCTTGATGCTTTCATCGGTTATTGAAGCAATCGTTTCAGCGAGCTCCGGGTCCAAGGAAATAAGGTCAGTTGTAGATGTACCAGCCCCTGCTGTCTTTCTTCTCCCACCCCTTACCACGCATAGAATCGGAGGTTCGTCCTCCTCTCCTACAAGTTGTTCCTTGTCCCCAAGGGTACGTACATTCTGATAGAAGGTACGTACATTGTTTAACTACAAAAAGTGAAGGAGATAAGTGAAGTAAAGGTACAATAGTAAAGATACAAAAGTACTGAGTTAGAAATTAACTGAGGGGTTACAGCATGTTAACTGAGTTACCAATTAACTGAGGTTCTACACTGTATTAACTGAGTTACCCATTAACTGAGGAACTACAGTATATTAACTGAGTTACCCATTAACTGATAAGTATAGCGTATTAACTGAGTGTTGAATTAACTGAAAGGTTACAGCATATTAACTGAGTGACAGATTAACTGAGAGAATATAACTGAAACAAAAAAGACACCGAAAGGTAAAATAACTAAAACAAAAAAACCACTTATATGCAACACGCCAAAAGACATCGTGCCATTCTGGAGCGTCCTTTTATCTAACTTAATAATTTTTTGAACAAGATCTTTCTTGAACAAAGAAGATCGAGGTAAACCCAATGGGAGCGCCTGTACAGGAGCACATTCTAAGTTGTCTAAATAATAGACCTGCAAACAAAAATATATCAGTTAATCACAATAAAATAACTGAACTTATGTTATATCAGTTAATCACAATGAAATTAACTACTTATGTTTAGCAAATTCTTACCACTAGGAAAGCAATAGAACCTGGAAGTGTAGGGGTTGTGGCGTCTCTTCTTTTCTTCCACCATGTGATATTGGATTGAATATCATCCACCACATCTTTAGCCCAGTTATAGCCACCTAAAGAACTCAGATCCTTGCACACTAGATAATCATAACCAGTGATCTTCTCGTTGCTGGTACAGAACAGCAAGGCATTGCACACACACATCATGAAACACTTGACAGCCCATTCATCGATCTCGGGTATTTGAGGTGATTGCTGATGAACATAATGTTTCAGCACCCAGCGAGGCACTCCATTTGTTCCCAGCTTTTGATACTTGTTCTTATCAGCAAACAATCCCTCCATCCCTAATTCATCACATTTTTTCCTCAGCTCAGTTTTTCCTTTATCCATCTCTTGTTTACTAAATTTTGGGAATGAAACACCTTCACTAGGAATCCCAAAAACAGTAGCAACAGCTTGCGGTGTTATTGGCAACACCTTCCTTGAAATTTGAAGCCTCAACGGGTCTTCTTTGACGCAGTCTAACAAAAACCTCCCTAAGTACCTATCTGAAATGTTTCCCATCCTTAACTTCAACAAGTCCCCAAATCCCATTTGTTGTATTCTAAGTTTCACATTCTCAGGCATCCCCTCAATGCATTCAACTATGAAATTAGGCGAGCATCTTGTAGTGGCAAAGTTGCTGCTCTTAGTCTGATTATATTGTACAGAAGAAATTTAACATATCAGAATAACTAAGCATTCCATTAACTGATTCATTACATCGAATTAACTGAGACAATATAGAAAATTAACTGAGGGGTTACAACATATTAACTGAGGGTCTACCGGTCTGGGGCGTGGGAGAAGGCGGGGTGTGGAGCGCGGCGACAGCGCGGTCTGGGGCTCGTCGGCGGTTAGGGTTCGTGGGCGACGCGTCTACCGGCGAGGGGAGCGGGAGCTTTGAGGCGGAGGACCCTGCGGAGCAGAATGGCCTGGCGCGGCGGGAAGGTGCCCCTGGGTGAGCCTCGCGCGCGGGAGAAGGCGGGGTGTGGAGCGCGGCGACAGCGCGGTCTGGGGCTCGCCGGCGGTTAGGGCTCAGGGCGACGCGTCTGCTGGCGAGGGGAGCGGGAGGTTTGAGTTGCAAATGACGGGGGGAGCTTTTTGCTATTATGTCCGGTTAAAATAGTACTCCGGTCTCTTTTTAATCATTTTTATTTTCTTTTGTTATTTATCACCACTTAAATTAACCGTATTCACTACTTTTCCAGTTTTCCTTTCTCGCTCTGCATCTCTGTTCATCACGATTCACTAATGCATGCCTCCTATTAGCTATCGCAGTTATAGTTCCTAAATACATGTTTATTATTGGGACCGGTTTGGTTATATATGACAGTAGCTATCATTCACTTGACCTGGCTGACTAGCTCCAAGCGATCCTCTTGTGTGTCATTCGTTAACCTTCAGTTAATGCTTCAATCAGTTAAACCTCTATATTGTCTCAGTTAATGGATAACTCAGTTAATCCTCTATATTGTTTTAGTTAATGGACAACTCAGTTAATTCTTTGTAATGGATCAGTTAAAGAGGCGCTCAGTTAATTTACAATGTACCCTCAATTAATTGATCACTCGGTTAATGCACCATAACCCCTTAGTTAATATGCTGTAACCCTAATTAGTGTCTATTAACTGAGTTGGCTCAGTTAATATGTTACAGCAGATTAACCCCTCAGTTCTACTCTCTTCAACCGCAATTCAGGTGCAAAGTGGCAACCACCAATCAGGCAACCTAAGCAGACCGCAGATCTGGTACATCTGGGCTACCTCAAGAAGCATGACCGCTACATAGGGGTGAAAACGGGACGGATAGTAGGTCATCCTGTATCCTACCCTAATGTATTTCAGTCGAGGCGAAGAGAGCGAGACGGGGCGGAGGTGAAAGTCGTGCGATGTAGACAGTGTCGACAACCTTTGCGGCGTTTTCTGCCAGAGTCCTTAGCGCGCCATCAGAGCTCAGCTCGCCGGAAAGGGACAGAACGCCACGGTCATCTCACCGCCACTCAAGCTCAGCTACTCTTGCCCAGATCCCGCTCCTGGCGATTTCATAGTCGACCAACCCGCCACCACTTCTGGTAATAAATTCGTCTTCATCTACCCCCTTCGTGTGCCTCTATGCTTGGTGTTGCTGATGGGAACTTGCCAGTTTGAAGTAAGCATCACACCAACAATTAACGCTAAAATAATGTAGCGCATATGAACATACATTACAATGTAGCACATGCATACAGATCAGTTCATCACATCTCACAATACATTACAACGTCCCTTCTAGCTAAAGCCAGGAATTATTATTAATTATTACATGGACATTAAATCAGGCAATGCAGCTTGCTTGCTAGCGCTAGCTTGGCTTTCTCCTTCCTTTTTGTTTGTGGAGTTGCGAGCTAAATCATCTTCCTTCCCACCGTAATTGTTGTTTATCGTGCCGAAGCAGCTTACGTTGGTTGAACAGTTGTTGCAGGGGAGGCAGCCGCCGAAGCAGCTAAACGGCTTCAACCAGCTCGGAAATTTCATCTTCGACCAACTCGGGTTTTGTGAGAAAATAGAAATCGATAGAATCCTACCACTGAAGCAAACACAGAGAAACTTCGTCCGTGGGCTTTGTGGGGTTGCTGAATAACCAATAACTGAGTCATGTGCAGAGAATAACTGAGTCATGTGTACCTCTGCCGGCGACGCTTGCAGCTGGATGGTCCTTTGCGAGCTGCTCTCCCCCACCGGCGATGACCGAGGCTGGAAGGCCCCCACCGGAGACGACCGAGGCTGGAAGGCCCCCGCCGGCGACGGACGCATCGGCGACCCGCTCCACCCAATCGGCGACGCCACCGGTGACGACCGCGGCTGGAAGGGCCCCCCCGGCGACCTGCTCTCCGCCGGCGACCCGCTCCCCCCCCATCGGTGGGTTACGGGGCGAGTTTCGGGCGGGGTGCGTCGGCGCGCTCGCGTCTGAGCAGGAGGGCGGCGCCCGGGCTCGAGTCGGAGCAGGAGGGCGGCGCTTGGGCTCGCGTCGGAGTAGGAGGTGGCGAGGTGTCAGGGATAATGGTTGGGCCGTCTTATGGGCCTTGTTCGTATGGGCCGGTCGAGCATTGCTAAGGTTTGATATTCCTTTTGAGATTGTGTGAAGCCCATGGGTCGCTAGCACTTAAGTGATCCATGGCAAGTCTTGTTTATCGATAAAACCCTAATTAGTGTGACTGGAATGGTCGTTAGGGTTTTGCCGATAATCGAATACAACTTTACCAAGAATGGAAGTTATACTCGAGGTTTGAAGTCTTAGATTAGGAATCGAGATGATGGTGCAGGAGGCAGAGACGTATATTTGCCGTGGATCAATCGATCAGAAGAGCTCCACCACAGAAAAATCCTATATATTGTCTCAGTTAATGGACAATATATTGTCGTTGGCCGCGCCCTTGATGCGGCGGGTCTTGCTGCGAAGGCCTGATCCAGGTCCTGCTGGTCTGCGGAGTTTCTTTTGGCTTCCGCTGAGATTCGATTTTTCTGTGGTGGAGCTCTTCTGATCGGGCGTAATTTTCGAAGAGTTGATACAACTCCTGAAGGTTGCTCGGAGGGTCCCTCGTGCAATGGCTGTATAGGACGCCAGCACGAAGGCCACTGACTGCATAGTGGATGGCTATCTAGTCATCTACCGAGGGTAGCTGTGATTTCAACAAGAGGAACTTTTTGTAATAATCTCGAAGGCTCTCCTTTTCTTGCTGTCTGCATATATTATGAAGGTAATGAATCGCTTTACAATCTTCACATTCATGTGTCCTAGAACTTCCCTTTACTTGCTTTTATAAAAAAAATTATAATGACAATGTAATGTGAAAACATGGTCAACACCTTACAAGGCTCACAAGTATAAAGATTACAATTGTAAAAGAAATTGTGTACCATAACACAAAATGTGTTAGCTCACATGACAATATCAGGTTTCAAGATGCTTGATTTGATCTCCTTGTGTGGGAGAACAACAACGGACTTGTGAATAAAGCTAAGCAGGAATTAATCTAATCTCTCATCCCTCTTCTCCACTTCTCATTCCCTTTCTCCAATCCTCTCGTGAGTAGCCATTAGGAGAATAGCGCATAAACAGTTGGCTTCCCAACCACTCACCACTCATTCATATCCATTGTGTTCACTACCCATACTTATCAAGGCGTCGCTAAAGCGTCGCTTTAGCGACAAGGCGGTCTGCAGGGGTAAGGCGTCCCGACGCCTTACCCCCCAGGTGCTCCCTCACGGCAAATCTGGTGCGGACAGGCCGGATCCGGCACGGAGAGGCGTGTGGCACGAGCGGCGTGTGTGCAGTGCGGCGCAACTAATAAATACTTTTAGATATATATGTTTTCATTGTTTAATAATTTAGAATGTTTTAAATAATGTTTTTATGATTTGATAATTTTGTAATTTGTAATTAATATATTTCGTTGGACATATAATATAATAGAAAGAGTCCTCAGAGTTGAAGTTACTTTTGTTTTTCAGAACGCTGACTGAGCTGGATAGATGTGAAGGCATGTGCAACGAATTAATAAATAGAATAGAATCGCGAGCACCAACTTGTAATTATATAGATTGCTACCGAAGACGGACATGTGTGATTTGGTGAAGCGTCTTAACCCCCAACAGGAGGCCGCGTGAGTTTATTTATACGCTAAATCAACGTAACAGACTTGGAGATTACAATCTGAGATTACAATCTTAATCAAACCAGAAAACAGACTTTGGTTTTATCTCAACCAAACCGTGTACAAGATAGAGGAAATCTAGGAGATATTATCTAAGAGATAAACATGAGATAATCCTAGCTAATATCTATCTTAACACCCTCCCTCGATCGAAACTATCTTAAGTTGAGATTGCGCTTAAAATCTTCAAAAGCTTGAACAGGTAGTGCTTTAGTAAATCCATCAGCAATCTGATCTTTGGAAGAAACAAATCGAATCTCTAGCAATCCTTTTGTTACTCTTTCTCTAACAAAATGAAAGTCTATCTCAATGTGTTTAGCTCTTGCATGAAACACCGGATTTGCAGAAAGATAAGTAGCACCGAGATTGTCACACCACAAACATGTTGTATCAGTTCTTGAGATATTAAGTTCAGTAAGTAAAGACTCTAGCCAAATTACCTCTGCTGTAGCATTAGCAAGTGATTTATACTCAGCTTCAGTACTTGACCTTGATACTGTTGCTTGTTTTCGAGCACTCCAAGAAATAAGATTTGATCCTAAGAAAATAGCGAAACCTCCTGTAGATCGCCTATCATCAATTGAGCCTGCCCAATCAGCATCACTAAATGCATTCAGAGCAAAAGAAGATGACTTTTTGAACTGTAATCCAACACTTAAAGTCCCTTTGACATATCTCAAAATTCGTTTTGCAGCCGTCCAATGCAACATTGTGGGAGCATGCAAATATTGACACACCTTGTTAACAGCGAAAGCCAAATCAGGACGTGTAAGAGTCAAATATTGCAATGCTCCTACAATACTTCGATACCTGGAGATATCTTCTTGTCCTAAAGGCTCTCCCTCAAATGCTGATAATTTATCTGTTGTTGTAAGAGGTGTAGGTGATGGCTTACATGATTGCATGTTAACTCGAGTCAACAAATCTGATGCATACTTTCCTTGTGATAGTATAATTCCTTCCTTGGTTTTCTGAAGTTCAATTCCCAGAAAAAAATGCAAATCACCTAGATCTTTAAGAGCAAACTCGGATGATAGATCTTTTAACAAAGTCGCTATTGCTTTATTTGATGAGCTTGTTACGATAATATCATCAACATAAATAAGAACATAAATGCTTGTATTGCCTTTATTGTAAATAAACAAAGAGTTATCTGACTTTGACGCAGTGAATCCAAGTTGATGTAATTTTGAACTCAATCTAGCATACCATGCTCGGGGCGCTTGTTTTAACCCATATAAGGCTTTATGAAGTTTGCATACATGGGAGGGTTTGGAAGGATCCTCGAATCCAGGCGGTTGCTTCATATATACTTCCTCCTCTAGAACACCATGTAAGAACACGTTCTTGACATCTAATTGTCGCAAGCACCATCCGTTGGAAACTGCAATTGCTAACACAAGACGTATAGTTGCAATTTTAACCACGGGACTAAATGTATCTTCGTAATCCAAGCCATATCATTGTTTGAAACCTTTTGCAACTAATCTAGCTTTATACCGATCAATAGTACCATCAACCTTTTTCTTGATTTTATAAACCCATTTGCAATCTATTAAATTTTTACCTTGTTGTGGAAGAACTAGACACCATGTCTTATTTTTCATAAGTGCATCATATTCTTCATCCATTGCATTCTTCCACTTTAAATCATCAAGGGCTTCCTGAAGACTAGCTGGTTCTTTTGTTACACAGAATAGGCCATGACCATATGGTATCGTACCATCAGTGTATATCTTTGGTTGTCGAATACCTTTTTGTAGCCTTGTCTGTGGTCGTATTTCACCTGGAGTTGTAGAAGATATCGAAGCAGAGGATTCTACGTGTTGATCTGCTGCTACAGCCATAAATGGAGATCCATGTAAAGGAAGTGAATCTGAACCTGATTGCAATTGGTTGATTTGAGAATTTGTGCTGATTTCATCACGTAGTGACTGCACAGGAGAGTCAGGCTCAACAATAATTTGCGTACTGACATCTTCATGACCTTCTTCCTGTCCTGTAGCTTGATCTGCACTAATGTCTTCATGATTTTCTCCCTGTTCGACAGCTTGACCATCCTGTGAATCAGCATATACAATAGGAGAACTAGTATGGTTGGTGTTAGACATTTGGTTAGTACTCTGTTCTCCCCCGGAATCAAAAGAATGTGGCAGCTGAGTAAAATCAGGAAGTAATAAAATTTCTTTTTGTAACCGAGCACCAGCATTTGAATCAAGGCTAGCAAAGGGAAAAACTGATTCATCAAAAATAACATCACGAGAGATATAAACTCGGCCCGTTGAGACGTCAAGACATTTGAAGCCTTTATGAAGATTGCTATATCCCAAGAAAACACATTGCTTGGACCGAAAAGATAGTTTATGAGTATTATAGGGCCTAAGATGAGGCCAGCAGGCACAACCAAAAATACGAAGAGAATGGTAATTTGGTTGTTGTTGAAAGAGACGCTCAACTGGAGTATCAAGATCAATTACTTTGCTAGGAAGCAAATTGATGAGTTTGGCCGCTGTGAGAAATGCTTCGTCCCAAAATTTTAAAGGCATAGAAGCATTTGCAAGGAGGGCAAGACCAACTTCTACAATGTGCCTATGCTTTCGCTCAGCAGAACCATTTTGTTGATGTGTGTATGGACAAGAGACATGATGAACTATACCAAGTTTTTGAAAAAAGGAGTTTAATTTTTCATATTCTCCTCCCCAATCAGATTGAACTGCTAGGATCTTATGTCCAAGTTGTCGTTCAACGAGAGATTGAAAGTTATGAAAAACTTGAAAGACATCAGACTTCCTTTTAATGAGATAAAGCCATGTATATTTGCTATAATCATCAATAAAGCTTACATAGTAGGAATATCGACCAACAGAGGTGGGGGCTGGTCCCCAAACATCAGAGAACACAAGCTCTAAAGGCTTTGTAGACCTACTAAGCGACCTTGAATAAGGTAATTGATGACTTTTGGCTTTTTGACATGAGTCACAAATAGAATTACTAATAGACTCACTAGAACAAGGAAGTTGATTAGACTTAAGGACTTGTTGAACAATAACATAGGAAGGATGACCTAGACGACTGTGCCACCTTTGAACAGAAGGCTTGGTGACACTGAACACTTGTTTGCTTGGACTTGGCGATGATGAGGTGGAATCAAGCGGATAGAGCCCTCGATCACATCTGCCTTGAAGAAGAACCTTCTTCGTTGCCCGATCCTTGATATAAAAGAACCGAGGATGAATTTCAAGAAAGGCATTATTATCTGTGACAAGACGATTTGCAGAGACAAGACTTTTCCTAGCGCTAGGAACATGTAGGATATTTTTAAGACATAAAACTCGACTTGGGGTATGAACAGAAGTACTGCCAATATGTCTAATAGCCATACCTTTGCCGTTTGCTCCTTGAACTTGTTCTGATCCATGATACTTGTCATGGATAGTAAGTTTATTTAATTCTCCTGTAACATGATCTGTAGCTCCTGAGTCAATATACCAATTTGTATCAACACCATAGGTAAAATTGGCTTCCTTTGTCTCAGGCTGATAGTCTTCTTCAAACCGCCACCAACACTCACGAGCAGTATGCCCCTGTTTGGAGCAGATTTGGCAGGTAGGACGATTGCCCCTGCCTCCATGGCCATCACTGTTGTTCTGATTGAAGGTGCGGCCACCGCGGTTATTAGCACGTCCTCCACGTCCACGTGCTCCTGCCCTTCCTCTTTGAGCAAATCTACCACGTCCTCGCATGGCAGAGTTTGCAGATGATTGAAAACCACCGTTCTTGTATAGCTCCTGTCGCATGTCAAAGTTTTCCATCCGCGAGTAAAGATCGGTTAGAGTTACCGATTCAATGGCATCAACTGCTGATACAAGAGGACTATAGTCTGCATCAAGACCAGCGAGTATGTAGGAGATCATCTCATCTTCTTGAAGCGGTTTGCCGGCAGCTCCAAGTTCATCTCCAAGAGCTTTCATCTTAGAGAAGTATGCGGCAGTAGACATGCTTCCTTTCTGGGCGTTTGCCAATTGTATTCTCAGATTATTGATCCGAGATCGAGACTGCGAAGAGAACATTGTCTCAACTGCAATCCACACCTCTCTTGCATGTGTCATGCCAATCACCTGTATCAAAACTTCTTTAGATAACGAATTTAAAAGATATGACAGAACTTGTTGATCCTGCACAACCCATTGAGTGTATGCAGGATTCATATCAATCTTCTTGGTATTATCAGGAAGATCAATCGTGATTGTTTTTGAAGGTTCTTCGGTTGATCCATCTAGATAGCCGAAGAGTTGAGCGGCACGCACAGCAGGAACTATTTGAGCTTTCCAAATAAGGTAATTATCTCTGGTTAACTTCTCAGAAACTTGCCCGGCAAGGACTGCCGTGGCCAGAGAAGATGAAGACGCCATGAAGTTGTATTGGATCTAAAGGGAATACGGTGCAGGAGGATGGATAGGCTCTGATACCATGTGTGATTTGGTGAAGCGTCTTAACCCCCAACAGGAGGCCGCGTGAGTTTATTTATACGCTAAATCAACGTAACAGACTTGGAGATTACAATCTGAGATTACAATCTTAATCAAACCAGAAAACAGACTTTGGTTTTATCTCAACCAAACCGTGTACAAGATAGAGGAAATCTAGGAGATATTATCTAAGAGATAAACATGAGATAATCCTAGCTAATATCTATCTTAACAGGACATACGTAGTCAGTAATGTTAATGTCGCCGGCGTTGGTGATGCTCACCTGCTTGCTGCTCGCTGTGGCTGTGGCGCCCCTGCAGCTGCAGGCAGCAACCCTCATCAGCAAGCCAGCAGACTGCCAGAAGACTTGCGGCAGTGTGAAGATCCCCTATCCATTCGGCATCGCCACTACAGAAGGCGTCAACGTTAACTGCTTCCTCCCTGGCTACGAGATCAACTGCACCAAGAACGACAGCGGCTACCTCATGCCGGTGTTGGCGAACACCAAGATCGAGGTGCTTAGCCTATTGGTGATGCCGCGCCCGGAGGCACGGGTGCAGCTACCGGTGGCGTCGACTTGCTACAACTCCACCGGCGGCGTCACCAGCAATTCGAACGGCTCGCTGGATTTAAACCCGGCCGGCGTGTACCGCATCTCCGATGCCTACAACGAGCTCTTCGTCCTCGGCTGCAACACCCTGGCTTACACCAACGGCGGGCCGGCCGGCGGCCGGTACCAGAACAGCTTCTACACCGGCTGCGTCTCCTACTGCAAAGACTCGGGGAGCGCGCAGGACGACAAGTGCGCCGGCGTCGGGTGCTGCCACGTCGAAATTCCGCTGGACCTCACCGACAACTGGATGTATTTCCAAACGGGCTGGTCGCACGCCAACATGCCGTTCAGCCCATGCGACTAAGCCTTCTTCGTGGAGAAGGGCAACTACACGTTCAAGGTGTCCGACCTGACCATGCCAGTGTCCCAGACAATGCCGGTGCGGCTGGATTGGGCCATCCGCAGCAACATCAGCGCCATGTCGTGCGCCGAGGCCAAAGACAGCCCTGGCTACGCTTGCGCGGGCCCGCTCAGTAAGTGCTTCAACTCCACCAACGGCCCCGGCTACTTCTGTAACTGCACAGATGGCTATGAGGGCAACCCCTATATCGTCGACGGATGCAGAGGTAAGTCGTTCAACCCACCCAGCCACTAACCTGATTTAATTGCCATCATATATATGTAACATGCATATGGTACGGCTGATATATTTAATTTGCCAGATTTCAGTCAATTTTACCATTAATTTTGTTTTGGTTTGCTAGTTTTTTTATTTTTTGTGTTAACGGACTTGCAGTATTACACTGGGGCTCGTACCAAGAAATGTTCTTGTTCTACAAATTAAATATAATTGCTTTCATTTTTTAATAGAGCTAGATCGAGGACATAAAACTATATATCTCTAGATAGGATTAAGATGTGAGGACATGTGGTTTATAGGGTGTAGTTCTTAGAGCATTCCAAGAGAACTCTAAATTTAATTTCCTAAATCTCATACACTCTGATCGTATTCTTGTGTTAGAGAAACAAGAACTAATTCTACTTTTAAGAGATATGCGAAGTAATTTAGAGAATGAATTAAGAAAATGATTCAGAAAACTGTTGAAGCTTAATTTTTCTTTAAAATATCTAAATTTAACTTTACGTAGGGTAATCTGTTAGAGACGCTCTTAGCAAATTTTATATTTCTATACCAAATTAAAAATGATGTGACACTACTACTACAAACCGTGACTGTAGTGGCGTTGGGCAAAACCACTATAGTGGCGGACCATTAAATGTCCGCCACTACAGTTGCTGGTGCTGACGGCAGCATCAGTGCCCGCCACTACTATCGGTAAAGTAGTGGCGGTCGGTATATCACATTTGTGTAGTGCAAAAAGAGGCAGCAAACACTTGAGGTGCCATCCATGCCATCGATTATCGAAACAATTGCAAATATTATTATATTGACTTTGTTGTTTTCAAATTATTGCTAATTAATATGATGTCCAATAAGCAATTGATTCATGATAGTATCGTATATCCTCGCCTCACTACTAGAGTTTTTTTTGTTGATTCTATATATATGCATGCAGATATCGATGAATGCAAACGACCAGAAACATATCGTTGCTATGGCAAATGCAAAAACAAACCAGGTTCATATGATTGCACATGTCGGATGGGCTATCAAAGTAAAGATCCAAAAGAACAACCATGCACCCCCAAGTTCCCTCTCGCTGCCCAACTTGCTCTAGGTATATATATATATGGCAATAATTAATTACTGTTACACTTGTATATTATATTATATATATTGTTTAAGAAGCCGCTTCAGGCATTAATTAATTCGAAAAACTCTGATGACAAAAACATGTGTGCATGTATGGTTTTTGTAGGCATCAGTTTGGGCATTTCTTTGTTGATTTTCATTATACTTTTCACACTAATGATGCGCCAAAAAAGAAGAATGAATGAGTATTTCAAGAAAAACGGTGGTTCAGTACTAGAGAAAATGGAGAACATCAAGATTTTCACCAAAGATGAGTTAAATAAGATCACGGGTAACAATTCCGAGGTACTTGGTAAAGGAGGCTTTGGTAAGGTGTACAAAGGGACTCTTGAAGACAATACCATGGTGGCAGTGAAAGAGTCCATCGAGATAAACGAAGCTCAAAAGGAGGATTTCACCAATGAAGTTATTATCCAATCGCAAATGATTCACGTGAACATCATCAAGCTCTTGGGGTGTTGCTTGGAGGTTGATGTGCCAATGCTCGTATATGAGTTTGCTGCAAATGGAAATCTACAAGACATTCTCCATGGATACGGGAGTCACCGACTCACTATCTCTCTAGACCTACGTCTCGACATTGCAATTGGATCTGCAGAAGGCCTAAGATACATGCACTCATATGCAAAACGGACTATAAGGCACGGTGATATCAAGCCAGCCAATATTCTTCTAGATGACAAGTTGATCCCAAAGATCTCAGACTTTGGGGCATCTAAGCTTCTTACAATGGACAAAGACTACACCATGTTTCCAGTAGGGAGCATGGGTTATATAGACCCCGTGTTCTATAGGACTGGTCACTTAACAAAGAAAAGTGACATATATAGTTTTGGAGTTGTTCTATTAGAGCTCATTAGCAGAAAGCCAATAATATATGGTGATAATTTAAGTCTTATCATCGAGTTCCTAAAGGCATATAAGCTAGAGAACAGCGGGAGAGCTATTTTTGACAAGGAGATTATGACTGAAGAAAGCATATACATCCTCGAAGAAATTGGTAGGCTGGTAATGGAGTGCCTCCAGGAAAATGTCGAAGAGCGGCCCGATATGAACGAAGTAGCCGAACGGCTTGTGATGCTAAGAAGAGCCAGGAACAGGAAGCATAATCCGCAGAACTTGGAGGTCATTCCCAAGCTGAGCTTTAGTGCTGCTGATATCAACACAAATAGCAGTACCACCACGCTTTCTTCACTGTCCACTCTAGCCAGCAAAGAATTCTTCGATCAATCCGTAGAGATGGATACATGGTCGTTAAGAGAAAATGCATCTAATCTGTAGTAGTGCTACTGACCTATTTTAAATACTACAAAAATGTAACTTGTTCTCCCTTTTCTCAAACCAATATTGGTTTCAGATGGAATTCCTTCCTAGGCCTCTCCCAAATGATAAAAAGGTATGAAACTAAGGATGTGTTAGGTTGAGCTATAGACTTTGAAAAAACTATTGTGAGTTATGAGTTGTGAGCTGTAGGAAAACTGTTGTGAGTTGTGAGCTGTGGAAAAGTTAGAAGTTGATTGGTTAGAGTAGTTATGCATTTCTATTTTGATAGTAAATGCTTGTAATATTTTTGATATTTAGTTGCACTATTAATATACACTCAATATAAATATTGACTTTTTTTAATGATGTGCATTTATATCACTGTTTTAATAAAAAAACTTAAACAAAATTATTTATTGAAATGTGTTTATGTTTTTCAACAATCATATATTAACTTATTTTCTTAGAAAACTATTTAGTTTTAAATACTCTATCAATAAAATGGGTATTTCTATTAATAGCAAAAGTGGTTAATTTCTATCAAAATATGGATGGTAGAATCTATAGAATCTAGGGTACACCAACTTCCTATTTACACTATAAAAATCTACAGATTTTGAAAAACCAACTTCCTATTTAAACTATTTACACCAACTTCAGATCCGACGGCCAGGATTGATTAGGCTTAAACCAGCCCACGCGGGGGGGGGGGCGAATTCCTGGCCCAGGCCCAGGTTGCGGGCGCGCGCGAGCCGAATTCCTGGCCTGGGCCTAGGACTCAGGCGGCCTGCTGCCATGCGCGTTTTGGGCCAGGCTTCTGCACTATTTGGGCCGAAATTCGTTTTTTAATTTTTCCAGAATTAAGAAATTATTTTCTGTTTTAATTATTCTCTGGAAAATAAGAAAATTTCCCAAAAATCAGATAAAATTAAGTTTAATTCGGGGATAATTTTGTAAATTTCATCACATTCAGTAGTATTATTCTGAATTTTATGAGAATTTTTAGAGCATTTTCTATGTTGTTTTCCGATTTTTTATAAGACCAATGTCTTATTTAAATTGGAGAATAATTTTTTAAGTTATTAAATTCAGAATATTTTACTGCTGATTTTTTATGCTGATTAAACATGTGCTATTCTGTTTAAGAATTCCGCTGTGCAACCACTGTTTAATCATATTTTTTATTCATCCACTTTATTAAGTTTATTTTTTTGTCGATTAAATTTGAACCAACGGGATAATTTAATTGACGCGATAAACCTTTTCTTTTAGCATAGTAATTTTATCTCCTGACCAACGTTGGTGATAAAATTACTGTGTTTTAAGTTGAATTGATTCTATTTCTGCCCAACGGTGATGTAGGATTAATTCCCATTTATTTAGTTTTCACATGCTGATTTGACCAACGTTAAATTTGCATGTCTCCTTTTATGCCTGTAATTAACTCCCTTTGACTATCATTTTTATCAGGCAACTTGCTTGCTCAGATGTCCAACATTGAGAAACTCAATGGGGACAATTATGGATCTTGGCGAGAGGGTCTGTTGATCTCTCTCACCATTTTAGATGTGGATTTTTCCTTGCAGGAAGAATGCCCTGTTGAGCCCACTGAGCCAGTGATACGTACTGGCGAGGCCGCTGAGGCCTTCGCCGTACGTCAGAAGGACTTTGCTCCCGTAAGGATGAAGTACGATATTGCGTACACTAAGTGGAAGCAGTCCAACAAGAACTGTTTGATGATAATTAAGAACTCCATTTTGGAGCCCATTAGGGGTTCAATCCCTGACTGTGAGACTGCCACTGAGTACCTCAAGAAGGTTGATGCCCAATTTACCGGTTCTTCTAAGGCTACTTGTGCCTCCACAATTAAGAAGTTCATCACGGAGAAATACCGTGGTGGAGGCATTAGAGATCACATCCTAAGAATGAGTAACTGGGCTGCTAAGCTAAAAACCATGGAGTGCGCGTTGACTGATAAGTTTGTGATTCATGTTATCATGAGTTCACTCAGCAAAGACTTTGAGCACTTCGTTATTAATTATAACTCTCAGCCAGAAGTTTGGACTTTTGAAAAATTAGTGTCCAACTGTGTTCAAGAAGAAGAACGTATTAAGGAGGCTCGAGGTGGTGATTCAGTTCACCAGATTCAAGACAAGGGGAAGAAAACATTCACCCCAAAGAAAAACACTAAGACCTTTAAGAGGAAGGGAAAGGCGTCTAAGGACAATGATGTCCCTCAAGGCGTCTGCAGGCACTGTAAGAAGGAGGGACACCACATGAAGGACTGTGTAGATTTCCTCAAGTGGATGCACAAACACGGTAATGATGAAATTACTTGCATAGATGAATCCTTGTATTTAGATTATTCTACCAACACTTGGTGGATTGATTCAGGTGCAACTGTTCATGTTGCCAACTCTTTACAGGGATTCGCTACGATGAAAACTTTGGAAAGAAACGAAAGAACAATTAGAGTGGCGAATGGCATCGAAGCAGAAGTTGAAGCCATAGGAAATCTCCCTTTAGAACTTAAGAATGACTTTGTAATTCTTTTGCGAGATGTACTCTATGTTCCTTCGATGAGAAGAAACTTAATTTCTGTTTCTTGTTTAGTTAATAATGGGTATGATTGTCATTTTGGCGACAGACAATGTTCTATTATTTATGATAATAAAGTTGTGGGTCTTGCCTTCGAGCATGACAAACTTTATCTCTTGTCTTTGAGTAATTCAGTGAATTCTATTAGTAAGAAAGCATTATCTAGCAAAACAAATAAGCGTAAAAGAATTAGCGACGTATCTTTGAAATTATGGCATTGTCGCCTAGGCCATATTTCGAGGGAGAGGATTGAATGTCTAATTAAGCCATCAATTCTTCCACCTTTAGAATTCGCAGACTTAGATCAATGCATAGATTGCATTAAGGGCAAATACGTCAAACAGATTAAGAAAGGCGCGAAGCGAAGCACAGGAGTTTTAGAAATTATTCATACGGACATTTGTGGTCCATTTCCTGTGACGTATGTAGATGGTTATGATTCATTCATAACATTTATAGATGATTATTCACGCTATGGTTATATTTATCCAATTAAAGAACGATCAGAAGCTTTGGATACATTTAAGATATTTAAGGCTGTAGTAGAAAATTAGCATGATCTAAAGATTAAGATAGTGAGATCTGACCGTGGAGGGGAGTATTACGGTCGTCATACCCCGTATGGCCAAGTTCCTGGACCTTTTGCAAGGTTTCTACAGGAAAATGGTATAGTCGCCCAGTATTCTGCACTGGGCGAACCTCAGCAAAATAGAGTGGCAGAAAGGCACAATCGCACCTTAATGGACATGGTAAGAAGCATGCTAAGTTATTCCACTCTACCGGTTGGTTTATGGATGGAGGCATTAAAAACCGCCATTCACATTCTTAATCGGGTTCCGAGTAAGTCGGTGCCCAAGACACCGTATGAGTTATGGACTGGACGAGAACCCTCTCTAAATTATTTTAGAGTATGGGGATGTCCAGCTGAAGCTAAAGTTTTTAACCCAAATATTGGTAAGCTAGATCCTAAGACAGTGAGTTGTCATTTTATTGGCTACCCAGATAAGTCTAAGGGTTTCTGTTTCTACTGTCCTGGTAGACACACCAAATTTGTAGAAACGAGACACGCAGTCTTTTTAGAAGACGCTATGATCAGGGGGAGCACGGTATTAAGAGAAATTAGCCTTGAAGAGAAGCGGGTCTGTGTACCTACTCCTATGATTCAAGAGCCAATTTTTCATATACCTGTGATAGCATCTATCTGTCCAGCACCTGAAGTTGGACCTTCATTAGCGACACCTGTTGTTCATGAGGTACCTGTTATTCAGGAGCCTGTAATTCCAGATGCTGCTAATGAAGAACAAGAAGGACAACCCCCTGTTTTAGAAAATAATGTGCCATTTGAAGAGGATATCATAGAAAATGATGTACCAATTCAAGAAGACATTAGAGATGGTGATTTACCAATTCAAGAAGACATTAGAGATGGTGATATCCCAGTTCAAGAGAACGTTAGGAGATCACAAAGAGTAAGAAAATCAGCAATTCCTGATGACTATGAGGTGTATATGAGTGTATATTAATAGTGTATATTAAAAAATAGAGCCCAGGCACGTCATGTACAACCCCTCTAAATATAGGGGTAAGGCCGATTCAAGGGACTTTCTCCCTAAAACCCTAATAGATCCAATCTATTATTTTTACCTTGAATCTTACTTTTACCATTCAATCTACTTTCATTGCCCTAGGATTAGCCAAGTAACGTCCATCTTTGTGAGTCTGCGCTGTAAACTCTCTGTCCGCCATGTCGTAATCACAGTAAGCCTTGTCGATTTGCTTGTGAATCATCCGTTCAATCTATGTAACAAATTTTTATCGTTTTATCGGTAATTCGGTCTCTTGGCCAAATTGCCTCTGATCTTTTGGAGTTTTTGTAGTGTTTATATCTCATCTTCTTCACCAAGAACTTTGGTTGCAAGTTTTCCACGGCAAGACGATCACCGGAGTCTGGAGGCAAACCTTTGGAAGTTGTCGGTCTGACCGGCCCATGCCGCGTGGTCATCTGACGTGCCGCCACACCTCGGTCTAACCGGAGACACAAGGCCAGTACGATCGGGCTTCATGCAGCGGTCTGGGAGCACTTCACAACAAGCGCTGGATGTCCTCCGGAGTTCCCCTTCGTCCACCTTTGGTCCGACCGAAGCCCTCACCGCCGGTCCGACCGACCGAACGCCGGAGGGATCCCTTCGGCCACCCCTTCGCATGGTACGCCGGACCGCCCCTTCGGCCAGACCCCTTGCACGGCCGATCTGACCGCCAGCTTATCTTCGGTCTAATCGGCCCTAAATTGTCCGGTTGGGTATTTTAATCTATAACTCGGTTAATTGAATAATATTTTTATATTGTTTAATTGCCAGGCGACTCCACCCTCCCTTGTCACTATCAAGGGTCGTCGAAACGTGACATCGGCGTTGTGTCATGCCTAGGGTTGTTTCTAGGTATCCGCACGCTTTTGGATTATCGAATCGATGTCATTGTGTTTGGCACTTTGATCGCTGGATTTTAGTGTCAACACAATTTTTGGCGACTCCGCTGGGGACAAACATGCCAAGCACTACCACATCGGCGGCGTGTACATCGACTACATCTACATAAATGGGACCCTCGACGCCGATGGTTCCAGTGGGGAGCACAGAGATCAACGACAACAACATCATTATTCCCACCCTCAACGACCTCTCCAAGGAGGATAGGGCAGAGATCGAGACCAAGATGAGAGAGCCGCAAGCTCTCCTACTTGGGCGCTTCACCAAGACCCGTGAGGGCTTTGTCAATCTCGACATCGACATCCTCGACCTCTCCGGGAGCAAATTAACATCGTCGTATCATCCACTATCCTCCTTGGACATCGAGTAAAAGATATCCACCATAGTAGATCAAGCCATTATCGCTACTTTTGCTAATTGTCTGAGGTCTAAGGTCAATTCTATGATGGAGGCGATGTTTAAGAGATTCGCCGTTTTTGAGGCCGCTTCTTCAACTCCGATTACTAGTGTACCCCCAGTCCATCACATACACAGTAAAGTTGATGGGAGTACCAGAAAAACCATCGCGTCTTCGGCTTCATCGTCTATGGATGAGACTGTGTACGGCACTGTCGGTCAGACCAGCCCTTGCACCGATCATACCAGCGTTTGCCAGCCCCAGTAGCCGACAATAGTCAGTCAGACCGGCCATCAAGTCGGTCCGACCGGCTACTACACCCTCGGTCAGACTAGCCCTATGGCCGGTCCTACAGCCCCTGCTGCCTATTATGCATCGCCACCGCCCGTGGCTATGCTACCTTTTCCCGTGCTGCCCGCACCTCTTGCTCCCGCACACCCACATAGGCCCGAGCACGTCCCGTACCGTGGGCTGGCATGAGAGGAGGATCTGCATGACTGACACCCCTATATACCACTTCACGTTGCACCTCCGCACGAGAGACACGCGTAGGCAGGAGGCGTAGATGACATCGAAGAGCGGATTTGTGCACTGTTTTGAGAATGTGTGGGTTGGACACCTAGGGGTCGAGTTAGGGTTTACCACAAGACATACCCCGGCCACATTGACATGATCCCATACCCGCTTGGCTTTAGGGTTCCTTAATTTATAAAATTTTATGGTGAAGGTAGTAAGATCACCCTAGAGCACATAGGCCAATTCCTAGCATAGTGTGGTGAAGCTAGTGGGTCAGACGCGTTGAAGATTAGACTATTTTCTCTATCGCTTTCCGGTATCGCCTTCACTTGGTTTTCGGAGTTACCACCAAACTACTTGCAGACTTGGGCCCAGTTAGAGCAGGAGTTCCACGACTATTTTTATATTGGGGAAACTAAATTTAGGCTTTCACATTTTACATTGGTTAGGAAGAAGGATAGCGAGAGTGTCTCCAAGTACATTAAGCGCTTTAGGGACACTAGAAACCGATGTTTCACCCTGAAAATTTCTGATAGAGACTTGGCTGACCTAGCTTTTAACGGTTTACACTCTGAACTCAAGGAGAAACTGGATGGCCAAGAATTCTTTGAAGTTAGTCAAGTTCGACAGAACAGAAGTCTCTGGTTCAGGAAAGCCAATGCAAAAGTAGAAAATTCACTAAGACTTTTAACAAGCCCAAGGTTGAGGTGCACGTCATGGAGCACTCCGATGAGGAATCATCGGAGAGCGAGGATGACTTGACCGACATGTACACCGCATAATGAACTTGGTCTAGCAAGGCCAAGCCCGTTACCTGCTCTGAGTTACGGTGGTCTCCCACTAGGATTCGGCCCAGTGAAGTAAAATATGCCTTCGACATGACCAAGTGCGATAGAACAAGCTCATCAGATTGCCGAATGGTCACATCATCCCGACTGCCGATGACTTGAAGAAGCGAGCTTACTGTAAGTGGCATGATTCTCATTCCCATTATACTAATTATTGCAATGTTTTTCGTCGATAGGTTAAATCAATCATAGAAGAAGGATAGTTGAAGTTGGATACAAATCCCAAAATGAAGCTCGACCCGGACCCCTTTCCCATGAACACCATTGATCTTGATGGGAAGAAGGTGCTGATTTGGCTAGAGCAGGCTGGGTCGGCTAAGGGAAAGGAGGTCATGATCGGAGAGCCTTGTACGCACACACTCGGGTCGGCTAAGGTAGGAGTGTGGAAAGTGAACACCAATGCATCGTCTTTGTCTGTGACCCGCAAGAAGCCGAAAGTGACATACGACATGCTACTACAAAAACACAAAAAGAGGGCCAAGAAGACGAACACTTGGCCAGGACCTCCAGCGAGGCCGAACCCTCCTCAAAAGAGTAGGTTTGGCCCATGATGGGCGAGACCATTGGAGCCACCTTTTCCTCCATCGACGTATCACTTGAACATGGCATAGTGGCTTCCGTGTTATTTTTCTCCTCCCGGGTACCCCAGTCTAAGCAGGGCATAGTGGCATAGAAGGCGGCCGAGCAGGGGCCACTCGGTCTGACCATATCCACAGGGTCGGTTAGACTGTCCCCAGTACCCCGGTCTGACCGCCCTTTTTTAGGAAACTGACACCAATCGGTCTAACCGGCCCACCATGGCTGGTCCAACCAACAACACCCGATCGACCGACCTAGTAAGGTCGGTTCGACCGATAGTACACAGGAACAGAACTCCACTAAGCGCAAAAATGTCGAGGTTGATCCGAGCAGATCTCGTTTGACCAAAAATTCCAGAAGCAAGTTTGTGGCACCCGACACTAAGCCGCAACCTTCATGGGCACCTCTAGGCATGACCAAGTTCTAGAAGAGGCAGCTACAACGTCTTCGAGCTTAGGAGATGTGAGAGAAAAAGGACGAGGATAAGCGGGACGCCTTTTTGGAGGAGATCTATCCCCGACCAGTGACGAAGCAGGTTTAGAGGCCTAAGCCAGTTGTCGTAAACAACCCGGCTCCCACTCCAAACGACGATGAAGATGATCTGATGGACGATGACTACATGCCCATTTTCGAGGGGCCTCTTCCTCAGGCGATGGACGTAAACGTCGTCATGCTTCCCGCTAAATTTGCTCTACCACAGGACAAGGCCGAGGTCGCTCAGCTGAGCCTCGGTCCACGGGAGGCCATTTTTGTGAAGCCCAAGGATACGACTCATCACCTGAAGCCTCTCTACATCAAGGGGCATATCGATGGGAAGCCGATATTGAGGATGCTTGTAGGCAGAGATGATACCATCAACCTGATGTCGTACACTCTGTTGAAGAATCTCGAGTGGAATGAAGACGACCTAATGAGGGCTAACTTGACATTAAATGGCTTCAACGGCGAGAGCTCCGAGGCCACATGCGTACTTTATTTAGAGCTAACGGTGGGCAACAAGACGTTGCCTACGGCATTCTTCTTCATCGATGTGCAAGGTAATTATAGTGTTATACTTGGTCACGATTGGATCCATGCCAATTGCTGCATTCCTTCTACTTTGCACTAGTGTCTAATTCATTGGGACGGCGATGATGTAGAAGTCGTACCAGCTGACACTTCGACCCAGGTTTCTTTGGTCGATGTGTCTATCGACGCCGTCCATGATAAAGTGGAATGTTTGTCAGGTAGAGATCTATAATATTATGACTTTGTTAGCGTGTCAGAGGGACGCTTTGTTCTAGTGTCTGTAAAGCCGGCCAGTGTAGCTCGGCTGTCTCTAAATTAGTTGTCATGTCTAGTAAGAGTAATCTTGATTGGCTAAAGTATCGTGTAGAGCAATATTGGTCTTCTAAAGACGGTATTGATGAAGCCATTGAAGATTTTAGCGAAGTAGAAAAGTTAGGTCAAGGTTTTGTGTCGGCAGATCCTCTAGAATAGGTAGATATAGGAGATGGTAGTGTTCCAAGGCCGACTTTTGTAAATCAAAATTTGTAGGCTGATGAAAAGGCTGTGGTAATAAAATTTCTTCGGTCATATGTCGATTGTTTCGCATGGGAGTACAGTGAGATTCTCGGACTTAGACGCGAGCTCGTAGAGCATCAGCTGCCTATCAAACCCGGGTTTATGCCTTATATATAGCCCCCTCGTCGCTTTAATTTGGCCATGTATGACCGAGTTAAAGAGGAGATAGAACAATTACTTAAGGCTGAGTTTATTAGGCCATGTAGGTATGCTGAATGGGTTGCAAACATTGTGCCTGTAGAGAAGAAAGAGACTTGAACGAGGCCACTCCAAAGGACGAGTACCCCATGCCGATAGACGACATGTTGATTAATGATGCTTCAGGACACAATGTACTAAGTTTTCTTGATGGCAACACTGGTTATAATCAGATCTTTATGGCCGAAGAGGACGTTTACAAAATGGCCTTTCGATGCCTTAGTTTTGTCGGCTTGTTTGAGTGGGTTGTGATGACTTTTGGTTTAAAGAATGCTGACGCTACGTATCAACGTGCTATGAACTTGATCTTTCATGACTTGATAGGAGTTATGCTAGAGGTCTACATAGATGATGTTGTAGTCAAATCAGATGCTATGGGAAACCATTTAGTCAATTTAAGAGTTGCTTTTGAAAGAATGTGTCATTATGGCTTAAAGATGAACCCACTTAAATGTGCTTTTGACGTGTTGGTGGGCAAGTTCTTAGGATTCATGATTCATGAAAGAGGTATTGAGATTGATCCTAAGAGGCTTGATAATATTAAGAACTTTGAAGTGCCGACATGCAAGAGAGATGTACAAAAGTTGCTAGGCAAGGTAAATTATTTGTGTCGCTTCATATCTAACTTGTCTGGCAATATTGATGCTTTTGTCCCCATACTTCGGCTAAAGAACGAAGTCAAATTCACTTCGGGGGCAAGTCAGCAACATGCTTTTGAGAAGATTAAAGAGTACTTATCATCACCGCCTGTGGTAAGGGCAATGAAAGCCGGAATTCCATTTTGGCTATTCGTTGCTGAAGAAGATAGCGTGATAGGAGCTGTGCTAACTCAGGAGGTGGAGGGAAAGGAGTACATCATCACATTCTTGAGTCGCCACCTACTAGATGCTGAGATGAGGTACGTGTTTTTAGAGTGTTTTGTGTTTATCACTTTATTATGCATGTACCAAACTCTACCACTATCTTCTATCTGGCACATGTATTGTTACTTGTCAAACCGATGTTATAAAATACATATTGCAAAAGCCGATTCTAATTAGGATAATCGGAAAGTGGGCTTACGCTTTGATTGAGTACGATTTGGCTTATGAACATTTGAAATCTATGAAAGGTCAAGTCATTGCAAATTTTATAGTTGATCACCATGTAGATGTTAATTGGAGTGGTGATGCTGCTCTGATTGAAGTAGTGCCATGGAAACTTTAATTTGACGGTTTGACTTGCAAGAATGGCCAAGGTGTTGGAGTTGTGCTCATATCACCTAGTGGTATGAGTTTCGAGACCTCGACCCGATTAGAATTTCCATGTACTAATAATCAAGCCGAATATGAATCTCTATTGTTAGGACTTGAATTTTTTAGCTCCATGGGTGTTAAATATGTTCATGCATATGGTGATTCTCTATTAATTGTTCAACAAGTATCTAGAAGTTCTCGATGTTTTAATGGTTTGCTAAATAGTTACTTGGATAAATGTCTACACATCATTGCTATTTTTGATGATTTTGAGATTTCTCATGTGTCTAGAGAAGCCAATTCAATAGAAAATGATTTGGCTCAACAAGCATCTGGTTACCAAATTAAAAGAGGTAAATTTTTCGCACAAGAAAAACCGATGCTTGACTTTATTTTACCACGCAAGTCAGAGCACATCAGTTTGACCGACCTGACATGGTCGGTCCGACCGCACGTGTATGGTCGGTCTGACTGGCCATGCTAGTCCGGTGTGACCACCCTGTGTTTTTGTCCAACAACGGCCGGTCTGACCGGCCCTCTCTGGCTGGTCTGACCGCCCCGTGTCAAGAAATTTCAGGACTCGGGGGGCAGGTTGAAATTTGTGATTTGAATGCCAATTCGAGCGAGGATTTGGCAAGTACTTTAGGAAATCATGAGGATGATAGGAGAACTCCAATTGTTTAGTATTTGAGAGATCTTAGTAACCGGGTTGATCGGAAAGTTCGGCGGCAAGCATTTAAATTTGTATTGCCAGATGATGAGTTGTATCACCGAACAATTGATGGAGTACTTTTGAAAATTGTGAATGTCGATCAGTCTATACTTGATGTGGGTGGATTACATGAAGGTCTTTGTGGTACTCATCAGTAGGCCCAGAAAATGAGTTGGATTCTTAAAAGAGCAGGTTTTTATTGGTCGATTATGACTGATGATTGTTTTAACTATTATAGAGATGTGAAGCCTATCAAAGGTCTGGTAATATTCAGTTTGCTCCTGCATCTTTGCATAATCCTATTATCAAACCATGGTCATTCTGAGGTTGGGCCTTGGACTTCATCAGCCAAATTTATCCTTCCTCTTCAAAAGGGTATCGTTCGTGTTGATGGCTATGGATTACTTCACCAAGTGGACCGAGGTCGTGCCTCTCAAGAACATGACGCAAAACTAGATCAAGGTGCTTCGTTTGTTTCTAAAGAAGTATGTGATTTTGCCGAATGGCCAGGTTAAGTCTAGTAATAAAACTGTAATTAAACTCATTAAGAAAAAGATTTAAGAGTTTCCTAGACGGTGGCATGAAGTGCTTTTTGAGGCATTATGAGCATGTAGAGTTGCAAAGCATTGTGCCGCCAAGGTAAGTCCATATGAATTAGTGTATGGACAAGAAGTCGTTTTACCCGTAGAGGTGAATCTGGGCTCTTTGAGGTTACTTAAGCAAGATGGCTTATCAGTCGATGAGTATGAAACTATTTTGAAGGATAACTTGGAAGAGGTGACCGATAAGAGATTAAGGGCTCTAGAGGCAATAGAACGAGACAAAATAAGAGTGGCTAGACCTTACAACAAGAAGGTGAAAGAAAAATCATTTCAAGTTGGTGACTTAGTTTGGAAGACGATTTTGCCTTTAGGCACTAAAAGCCCAAAGTTTGCAAAATAGTCGCGTAGTTGGGAAAGTCCTTTTAGAGTTATTGAAATCGCTCCAAGTAATGCATATTTGTTAGAGTCTATGCAAGGAGAGTGATTTCGTAGAGCTTTGAATGGTAGGTATTTGAAAAAGTACTTCCCAAGTGTGTGGCAAAACGCTTGAAGTGTTAAAAGGTCGTAATGGATGTAGCGCCCTCATCTCCTTGTGCTTTTGGCTCACTAAAGTTTTCCAAAACACAGGGGACATGTGTTGATAGCAAAAAATGGCATTAATGGTCAAAATTGTCAAAATATCACTTTTTGGTAATTTGGGCCAAAAATATGCCAGACCTGGCACAGGCCGGTCCAATCGGTCATGTAGGCCCGGTTAGATCGGCCATGTAGGCCCAGTTAGACCAGCCATGTAGACCCGTTCAAACCGGCCATGTGGGCTCGGTCAAACCAGCCCAAATCTTAGTCCGAGTCAGATTAAGTGATTTCGAGGTATTTTTATCCCTAATTAATTTTTAACGACTTGGACTCGTATCTAACTCAAATTAGATCCTAGGAACGTCATGTCCAACCACTATAAATATAGGGGCAAGGCCGATTCAAGGGACTTTCCCCCCAAAACCCTAATAGATCCAATCTATTATTTTTACCTTGAATCGTACTTTTACCGTTTAATCTACTTTCCTTGCCCTAGGATTAGCCAAGTAACGTCCAACTTTGTGAGTTTGCACTATAAACTCTCCACCCGCTGTGTCATAATCATGGTAGGCCTTGTCGATTCGCTTGTGAATCATCCGTTCAATCCATGTAACAGATTTTTATCGTTTTATCGGTTTTTATCAGTAATTTGGTCTCTTGGCCGAATTGCCTTTGATCTTTTGGAGTTCTTGCAGTGTTTATATTTCATCTTCTTCACAAAGAACATTGCTTGCAAGTTGTCCATGGAAATATGGTCGCTGGAGTTCGGAGGCCAACCTTCAGAGGTTGTCGGTTTGACTGACGGCACCCCTTCGGTCTGACTGACGGCACCCCTCCAGTCTGACCAGCCCATGTCGCGCGGTCATCTGATGAGCCGACAAACCTCGGTCCGATCGGTGGCACATGGACGGTCCCACCGGGCTTCACGTAGTGGTCCGTGAGCACTTCACAATAGGCACCGGAGTGTCCTCCGGAGTTCCCCTTCGGCCACCCTCGGTTTGATCAGAGCCCTCACTGCCGGTCCGACCGACCGAAGGCCGGAGGGACCCCTTCAGCCACCCCTTCGCACGGTACGTTGGACCCTCCTTCAACCAGACCCCTCACACCACTGGTCTGACCAGTGGTCTAGCGTCAGTCTGGCCGACTTGCCTAGGCCGGTGTGACCGCTAGCTTAATTTCGGTCTAACCGGCCCTAAATTGGTCGATTGGGTATTTTAATCTACAACTCGATTAATTGAATAATATTTTTATATTGTTTAATTTCCTGACTACTTCACCCTCCCTTTTCACTATCAAGGGTCGTCAGAACTTGATGTCGGCATTGTGTTATGCCTAGGGTTTTTTCTAGGTATCTTCACGCTTTTGGATTGTCGAATCGGTGTCAGTGCATTTGGCACTTTGATCGTTGGATTTTAGTGTCAACAGGTAAGCCAAAGTGCGTACTCTAGATGTAATTTGAAATGGACCAGTGTATCTTGGACTAAGTTTTCTAGAGAAACCAAATCGTACAACACCTTTAGTTGGTGACACTCTAAGGAGAACTTCATCACCAACTTCAAACTCTAGGTTTCATCTTCGCACATCAGCATAACTTTTTTTGTTGACTCTGAGCAGCCAACAAATTTTGATGTACTTGATGTACTTTTTCTGAAGTTTGTTGAATCAGATCTAGGCCAATCAAGGATCTTTCTCCAATTGTGTTCCAACATAAAGGAGAAACACACTTTCGACCATACAATGCTTCAAAATGAGCCATTTGAATACTCGCTTGGTAGCTATTGTTATAGGCAAATTTTGCCAAAGGTATATGATCCTCCCAATTTCCTTTCCAAGATAAGATACAAGCACAAAGCATATCTTCTAATGTTTGGATGGTTCGCTTTGTTTGACCATCTGTTTGAGGATTGAAGGTTGTACTAAAGGAATGTTTGGTACCCATAGACTTCTGCAAACTTTGCCAGAATTGGGATACAAACTTAGAACCACAATCAGAAATAATCGACTTTGGTACTCCATGTAATATCACTATTTCCTTAACATATAAGGGGTTCAACTTTAGTGTCGTATTGGTTGTCTTTATTAGAATAAAATGGGCTTATTTGGTAAGTCTATCAATGATAGCCCAAATAGCATCTTTGCTCCGGGGTGAGCGAGGTAATCCAATCATGAAATCCATAGTAATATGTTCCCATTTTCATTTTGGTATTTTTAAAGGCAACATTAACCCTACTGGTTGTTTATGTTCAGCTTTTACTTGTTGACAAATACCACAAGCTGCAACATATTTGGCAATATCTGCCTTCATTCTTTTCCAACAAAAGTTTTGTTTTAGGTCTCGGTATATTTTGTTTTCACCTAGATGAATTGTATAAGGGGTCTGATGGGCTTATCTTAGTATATCCATTTTCACATCTGCTTTTTGTGGTACATATAGACGCTCTTTAAAATGTATAACATCGTTATCATCAATATTAAATTCTTTTGGCTTTCCTGCCAAAATTCTCTTTAGAACCTCTAATAGGAGACGATCGTGTTGTTGAGCTTCACGTACACGCTCAAGTATATCAGACTGAATAAGCACTTGAGTTTCTTCTTGTATGGTGCCAGCAAAGCAAAACGATATTTTCATACGATCCAAATCATAAAGCAAGGACATTGATGCTTTAGGAAGACCTATTCTACTAAGAACATCTGCTACTACATTGGCCCTTCCTGGATGATATTGAAGGGTTATATCATAATCTTTAATTAATTCTAACCACCTTCGTTGTCTTAAATTCAAATCTCTTTGAGTGAAAATATATTTAAGACTTTTATGATCCGTAAAAATATCACATCTTTTACCATATAGATAATGTCTCCAACTCTTTAAAGCAAACACTACTATAGCCAACTCTATGTCATGAGTAGGATAATTTTGTTCATAAGTCTTCAATTGTCTAGAAGCATAGGCAATTACTCGACCTTCTTGCATTAGTACACAACCAAGCCCAATTCGTAAAGCATCGATATATATCGTAAAACATTTACCATTTTCAGGTAAGGCTAAAATAGGAGTATGCACTAATTTATCCTTTAAATTTGAAAACTAGCCTCACACTCATCTGTCCATATAAATGGAACATTCTTTTGGGTAAGTATAGTCATAGGCTTTGCAATCATAGAAGAATCTTGTACAAAGCGTCGATAGTAACTAGTAAGCCCAAGAAAACTACAAATATTTGTTACATAGAATGTTTTTCCATTCTAACACTGCATCTATATTATTTGAGCCACAATAATACCATCTTGATTAATAACATGACCAATAAAACCTACTTCTTTCAACCAAAATGCACATTTCTTTAGCTTTGCATAAAATTTTTTCCTTCGAAGAGCATCCAATACTAATCCGAGATGCATCTCATGCTCTTCTTTAGACTTGGAATAGATTAATATACCATCGATAAAAACCACAACAAAGACATTTAGATATTCATGGAGCATCCTATTCATGCCTTCCATAAAAGCAGCAGGTGCATTTGTTAATCCAAAGGACATAACTACATACTCAAAATGTCCGTATTTAGTATTGGAAGTTGTTTTCTCAATATCCTCTTCTCTTGTTCACAATTGATGTTACCCTGATTGTAAATCAATATTTGAAAATATCTTAGCACCTCTTAATTGATTAAAAAGATCATCAATATGAAGTAATGGATATTTGTTCTTAATTTTCACTTGATTAAGTGCTCGATAATCCATACAAAGTCTCTTCGCATCATCTTTCTTTTCCATAAAGAAGACAGGAACAACCTAGGGTGACGTGCTCGGTCTAATAAATCATTTAGCAAGGATCTCATCTAATTTCTTCTTATGTTCTACTTGTTCCATTGGAGCCATTCGATATGGAGTTTTATAAATAGGTTGTGTGTTGGGGACTAATTCAATACGAAATACTAGTTCTCGCTCAGGAGGTAATCCTTGAACTCAGGAGGAAAAGCATCAAGATAATGACACACTACTAGAATATCTTCCACTTGTACAGTGGCATCTTTCCCTTCTAATAATGACCAAAAATCCCAGATTTTAACATCTATCAGTTAAGGAAAAATCTGCTTAACATAGAAAGTGTGTATGGTGAAGTTTTTCCTTGAAAAAAAATCTCCTCTCCTAATAGAGCTTGCAAAGTAAGGGTATTACAAGAAGAAGAGATAACAAATTGGTATTGGGACAACCAATCCATACCAAGAATAACGTCAAAGAATTGTAAATCAATCGTCACCAAATTAATAGTAAACTTCTCCTCTCCAATATTTATAACACAACCAAGGCAAAGTTTAGAACTAGAGATAAGACCACTAGGGGATCTAACAACTATTGATTTTTCAATCGGTTCTAACAAAGTTTATTGAAACGAAAGAAAAGCTAGATCTAGAATCAAATAGGACATGCACATCAAAATAATTGACAAGTAAGGTACATGTTACCACATCATTATGAACTCTAGCTTCTGTGATAGATAAAATATATAATCTAGAGGACGCTTGAGATGAAGAGACTACTGCAATATGGGAAGATGATACTCCAATCATCGGTGGTGTCAATGCCTGAGGAGTCATAGGTCAAGTTGACCAATAAGACCCAGCAAAAATTGTCGGAGGGAGTAAATACTGGGTTGATGAGTTCATTGGACCAACAATAGCAATAGGATTAGGAGTAGTGGTCAACATATGTGCTGATCCTTTAGCATAAGGAGAAAGGTGAGAGGTAATAGGTAATGGCTCCTATTTTATACGTCTGTTAGGGTTTTTACGACATATATACAACATTCTTGTGTATTGAACGGTCGCATACCGAGCAGTTCCTTTTCCAAGAGCATTCACTCTGCATATGTGGATCACCACATTTAAAGCACACCAATCCTCCATACCCGGGTTAAACCATAGTACGAAACTGTGTAGGGCCTGAAGGGCATATTCGAGAGGCTCCACCATAATATAATTGACGACGTTGTTGGCCCTTACTTTTCTTATATGTGGGACTACCACTGTTATCCTTATTCTCCCTTCATCATTTGTATTACATATCTAATCTTGTCTCAAGACGACACTTTAAAAACATCTAATTGCATTTCTATATAGGAGAGTCAATCTATAGTCTGGATTGGAGTTCCTGCTCCATCAAAATATTCTAGTATCATACTAATCCATTCATGAAGTACTGTTACTCCACTATTAACAACCTTTGTATGTATTTGATTTACCACAACTTGTGTAACACGAGATGTAGGTGCTATATTAATATTCTCACCATGGTTTACAAGAATACCTTGTCTTAACATCCTTAACATTTCTTACATCTCTCTAATGGTACTCCTCAATTCTACTTATAGTCATCAATTCTACTTGACTAATACTTTCGAATTGAAAAGACTCAACCTCGGATGATGGTTGCCCATCCCCGTGATCTGGGACAATCGTATGAATACAACCTACCCCACGATCTTGGTCACGACCTTGCTTATTAGGTGGCATAACTTCAATGTTAAATCAACACACATCAATATTTTATCAAACCGCCAAACAAAACAACTTATGAAACAATTCAGACACCATAATATATATATAAAATATGCAAACCCTTTCCCATCCTATATGTGCAAGCGTGTCACTTTTAAATTCTTATCCAAGGATCTAAAGCCTAGGCACTGATACCAATTGTAACACCCTATCTTTCTAATTAATAATTAACAATCAAAACCAAAATTTTTGGCAATAACTCCTCTGTAATTGTGATATAATCCACACACAATCACATGAATTTATAAATTATCACAAAAAGATATCAAACTTCTCAAAACTCAAAGTCATAAACATTTATATGACTAGCAAACCAACTAGCTTTGAACATCAACTTATTACAACACAAACTACATATTACAAAACATGATTATTTTAAACATGATTTGTGTTATAATCAGGGATGGTGATGTGTAGGGATGAAAATGGATCGGATATTATCTAATCCGATCCGAATCCGACTATAGTGAGGACACGGTAGAGATTTATAAAAATCCGATCTATCCGAATCCGGATCCGAATAATGCAATGTAGATTTAGATATGGTATTGATAAAATCTGGTAAATATGGAATATCTGAAATATTATCGGATTATCCGACATAATGTTTATCGTATAATCCGATTGTTTTGGGCCAAAACAACAGCACAACCCATTAAACCTATTGCCCTAGCCCACACATCTTGCAAATTGAGCTCATCTTGATAATCCGATTGATTCATCTCTCTATCTTGCATCCCACATCTTTTAACGGGGAAATATCTTGTGCAATCGCTTATTTGGTGCAATCATGCAATCAAACCATTCAGAACATCCAATCTAGATCCAACGGTTACATATGAAAGGGGTTAAAAGTAAAAAAGTACTAGGTTTTAGGTGGATGCATCAGATCGCTTGATTGCACGATTGCACCAATATAAGTGATTGCACCAGATATTTCCCCTCTTTTAACAATTCATGAACATATCTAATAAATGTACAATAATATCATATTAATAGATTAATTTTATGTTGTTATGAGTTCATCTTGTCTACAAATAAGATTATAATTATAATAGCTTTATATTCCATTGTATATATTGAGTTCTGAGTTTGCTCTCATTCTGTTTGTTATTTTTTGATGTGGTTTGTCAGTCTGTTTGTTATTTTCTGATGTGATTTGTTATTTTTTGATGTGCTTTGTCAGTCTGTTTGTTATTTTTTTGATGTGATTTGTCACTCTGTTTGTTATTTTTTGATGTGGTTTGATGTTGTTTTTTTTTGCTACAATTGCTTGCTACTTGTTGTTGAATGTTGAGGAGAGTAAGGAATGTGAACTTTGTGATAGACGTGTGTTCTAAAAACATTGATAGAATAATAGTCTTTCTCTTAGTAAACTATTAAACTTATAATCCGACAATCTTAATCTGTTTTCGATCCGAGCCCTTACCGAATCCGCATCAAATCCGGTATCCAAAATAATCCGCTCCGCATCCATATTAGCATGCTATCCGCACCCGATCCAAATCCGTCCAAAAAATGGTATAGGATACGGTATAAATACTATCTGTCTGAATCCAATTCGTTTTCATCTCTACCGATGTGATAAGTGTCACTACAATTCCCATACACAAAAAGATAGCTTCACCGAGAAAACACACCTGAAATAGAATTAAAAAGGGTGAGCCAAGCTCAGCAAGAACACTTCTAAATATAAACATATCTTACTCATCCACAAGTTGTGTTATAGTCATCTGCAACAATCTTCAATTGTTGATTAGAAGAGCCGAAATCTTCAATTGGTTTATAATTAAACAATTGCATCAACAATAATTTTTCAACATACCTTTCACTTATCATGGCATGGAATTTCACTCCTAAATTTTTTTATCTTTCAATCATTATATAAATATATATATGCAATGATACAACTTCATTTGAGAGTTTTGTGCTAGATATATTAGCCTTTCATGCAACTCCATTTGAGAGTTTTGTTCTAGATATACTAGCCTCTCATGCACCTCCATGTACTGGTACGAGTCACGCACGATGGCAGTGACCAGCCTTTATCACCTTATGCAATGCATATGTGCATATGTATGCATGTGAATTGACGTCAATTCTTATATTTTCTTGGGTTAATTTTTTCCGTGCCATTACGATTTTCACGGTTTGCCAAAATGTCATCATTGTGTCACTGCCAGATGGGGCCGCCACAGTCACTGACAGTGGTATGTAGGCAATTTTTTAAAATTATAATGGCATGTGAGTAATTTTCCCTATTTTCTTTTGATGCAACATGATATCAACAAAATAGACCAAATAAATATGGATGGACTAAATTCAAAAGAAACATCTCAAGTTTAATTAACTTGAGAAAGAAGTGAGACATAAATATAAACATAACATGATACTTGCCTTTATAATGATGTCGACAAGCAAAACTATGTTTAATTGCGCTCAGAAGTGATACCACATGTATAAACACATATTAAGTATTACACAACCAAAGTACAAACAACATCAAAACATTCTTTCTACACTTGTTCGCGTTGTTTATACAGTGTTTTTTGGTCTACTCCATAATAACCAAAAATTTTATTTTCTTAAAGAAAACAACATCTTTTCAACAATATGTCACTTTGCAAGTTAAAAGATTACTCCTACTAGTTTCAAAAATGAAAATAGCATATAAACTTTTTATAGACATTTCATCGAACACATGGTGTGCAATGACTAAAATGGAGTAAAAATAACAACATTTCACCATACAAATTGATGGATAAGCGATGTAAAAACCATAGAATAAGTAAAGGAATGGATGGAGATGGCCGACAAAACAACAAAAAGATAAATAACAGATTAAGCGATACCAGCCTCATATGACAATGTATGCAACCAAAACAAAAGGAGCAACTGAAGATAACGACTGTAGCACGTAGATGAGATTGACATAAATAAAAACCTGCGATAGGTGACAAAGATTAAATAGTGAGAAGAAATCAACTAGAGAAGAAGAGGAACCCCTACTTGTGAAAGCAAGGAACCCTAGCAAGGATGAAGGGAGTGTCCAGGAGTTTATCCATCCTTTTTCTTTTATAAAGAAACCAAAAAGAAATCAACGGTTGAAATTTGTTGATCCCAATACGATTCATCGGATGTCCAAAACCGATGTTTAATATCAAAAATAGAATCGTCTCAATAAAATCTACGTAACCACGGTTCCTGATCAACCATACGAGCAACGGATCAAAAAGTCAACTTTTTGGAGAACACGGTCAACGTTTGTATTCCGTAATATTTTCTTCGGATATTTTCGTGAGATATTTTGATTTATTTATTACTATTATTACAGATAAAGACCACGTGCTTTGTGAATATATGGAGGGATGTTTGGTAGTGGTCAATTCGTCGTTGAGACCGTTATCGGGCTCAACGTCAACAAGTAGCAAACCATGTTGGGTTGAAGGGTTGGGTAGGTCATGCAGACACGCTAACGGTCGTCGACCGGCCCATCTCTCTTATTAATAATTATAATAATTATAATTGATATGTAGGAGTTTAAATTATAGTTTTTATTTAATAACTTTAAAACTAGCAGTGTTCATGGCCTCAGAGCCCTCATAAGATACTCAGTTAATCTTCTATATTGTCTCATTTAATGGGGGTTATTATGCTGTAACCCTTCAGTTAATCCTCTATATTGTCTCAGTTAAGGGGGAACTCAGTTAATCCTATATATTGTCTCGGTTAATGGACAACTCAGTTAATTCCTTGTAATGGATCAGTTAACGGGGCGCTCAGTTAATTTACAATGTACCCTTAGTTAATTGATCACTCGGTTAATACACTGTAACCCCTCAGTTAATTCTGTACTCAGTTAATATGCTGTAACCCTTCAGTTAATGGAGAACTCTGATTTCTAATAAGGAACTTCAGATCCTGTTGCTTGTTATTTTTATATCTTTAAAATTATAATGATTAAGATAGCAAACAAGCACTCTATAAGCATCTACATTACTCAAGCTACAGCTTTTGTATTCAAGCAAGATACGGATATTAGCAACTTGTAGTTTATCTGTGAGTTTAAGTTACCTCCTGCGGGCCCTCCCTAGCTCTTCCGTTGCTCCAAAACCAATGTTACCATCTATGGGCACCCCGTTGCCCCTCATAAGATGTCACCTCAAATTGGGCAGACCGTTGCCCCACGCACCAGAACATTGAATATTTACAAGTAAATGTTGTACCTTGAACAAACTATTTAGTTCCACAATGAGAAATGGGGACAAATACTAAAAATTACCATCAGTAACAGGAATATCTACTTGTAAATTATTACAAAATAGGAACCTACACATATATATACGGGACTGCATGAGAACCTACACATGCGCTGCAATGCCTGTGAGAGGAAGTTTATATGTGCGATCTTCGCCATACTAGCCACATAAATCAGTCATAACAAATTTATGATGATACCTTATGGCACCTTTGACAGTTCCGTCGCTGATCTCATAAACATGACTTTCTAATACCAAACATGATTTGAACAAAAATTGACTGATTTCTAATAAGGAACTTCAGAGCTTGTTGCTTGTTATTTTTATATCTTTAAAATTATAATGATTAAGATAGCAAACAAGCACTCTATAAGCATCTACATTACTCAAGCTACAGCTTTTGTATTCAAACAAAAGTCCAAATTCCGATGCCTACTAGTGACTCCTCAGTACAAGATGACAGACTTGATCTGCCCGCAACAGCCAGGGTGCAGGATTTAAAAATCTATTTCTCACAAACTACTCAGTGGAACTGGTTGACCAAATGCACTATGGGTAGATCGTATAATAGTTCAAAACACTTAACAACCATCAGGATAAAAATTGCCTCTAAGTATTTTAAAAGTGCCTCTCAAAACTGAAAGTGATGCTGGCCCGGAAACTGAAGCCGAACCTGACAGAAACTGACAGCAAGTTTGCTGTATCACAAAATCCGTAACTCACTAACCCCTTATCAAAACTGAGTGATTAAGCACTCTATGGAAAGCTTAACTAACTTCCTACAAGACTCTCCATAAGATTCATAATCGATTCGGCCTCTAACTAGTTTTAAACTGAAAAGACCGAGCGTGTGGCCTTTCTACTCGCAGATGATAACGTCTCCATGGCCTTATTTTCTGATAAACCTTATTCTAGGAGACAGCATCAAAAGGGGAAAAAATTCGAGTGTTCTTCATATGTTCCAGGTTGCCGACAAACTCGGCAACACACTCAAGGGTTCAAGTACAAGCTCCCTAAATTTGCTATACCTGCATAAACCCGAGAGTTTATAGAAAGTAAACAGAGACCTGACGTCCTATCTTAAGAGCTTAGCATTATAAACTATGCAGAATTTTTTGCACTCTTTTAGTCATGGAAGAAATCAATTTGGAGGTATCACCACGTGTTATCTCATCAAATGTCAGTTGTCAACATTTGACCTACTTTGCTAACTTTTAGATGTTTTGCAGGAGGAGATGTGATCTTATGACATGGAGGGTGTTTTGATGAAAAGAAGAGGTTCCTGGTTTGGCAGAAAAAAGGCCTTCACTTGTCCAAGGAGATTATATATTTGCAAGACATGCTGGCAGTGATACTCAGCCTTATCAAGTTAGTCCCCTTTCATTGACATTTCAATTCTCAAGAGCTCACGGGGTTCTCAAACGTCATTTATATGTTCTTATGCTATCAGTTATTTTTTTAATCTAATAATTAGCTTTGTTGGTGTATTCTTCAGGGCTTCATTTACAAGGTTGAAGCTGATGAAATATTTTTGCAATTTGAACCCTGAGCCCTGAGCCCTGAACCCTGAACCCTGAACCCTAAACTAAACCGAATTGAACCGTAAACCGAACAGAACCGTAAACCCTAAACTGAACCGAACTGTAAACCCTAAACCGAATCAAACTGAACCGAACTAAACCAAACCGTAAACCCTAAAACGAACCGAACCATAAACCCTAAACCGAACTGAATCGTAAACCCTAAACTGAACCGAACCCCGAACCTCGAACACCGAACTCGCTAAACCATAAACCCTAAATAAAGACTATACGCCTAATACCCTAACAAGATTCCTAACGCGAAAACAACAAACCTTAAACCTATACCTAACCTTGATTGTGATTATTGCTATATCACCCCCCAATGAGCAAAATGCATATGCCCTAAACCATGAAGACAGTTGGTGGCTAATGACAACTCTTCAAGATTCCCGACCTTTAATCTTCCTTCTTCAATGAAGACAATCCGTGGCTAATCACAACACTTCAAGATTGCTAGTCTTTAATCTTCCTTCTTCAATAATTATCTTTACACCGACTGTTCATGATTCAGGGCCTTCATCATTCCCTTTGTCTTCGATATTCATTAGCTCATTGGTAAACTTAAATGGTTACCGTTGTACTACGTTACTACTATACCACTGAAAAACATATAAGATATACGAGATAAGACAAATACCCATACCCACTCTACCCATTAGAAAATATACCCACATACTATACATGCCACCCAAACTTGTCCTTCGTACCAAGTGTACTCGAGCCCCATAGGAAACTATATCCTTGGCTAGTACATAAATATATTTTATCTTATATTTACAAACAAATAACCGTTTATATTAATAAATATAAAATAGATAATGCAAAAATAAGGCAAGCGATATGTGGACCCATATATTATGAAGGTAATGAATCGCTTTACAATCATCACATTCATGTGTCCTAGAACTTCCCTTTACTTGATTTTATAAAAAAATTATAATGACAATGTAATGTGAAAACATGGTCAACACCTTACAAGGCTCACAAGTATAAAGATTACAATTGTAAAAGAAATTGTGTACCATAACACAAAATGTGTTAGCTCACATGACAATATCAGGCTTCAAGATGCTTGATTTGATCTCCTTGTGTGGGAGAACAACAACGGACTTGTGAATAAAGCTAAGCAGGAATTAATCTAATCTCTCATCCCTCTTCTCCACTTCTCATTCCCTTTCTCCAATCCTCTCGTGAGTAGCCATTAGGAGAATAGCGCATAAACAGTTGGCTTCCCAACCACTCACCACTCATTCATATCCATTGTGTTCACTACCCATACTTATCAAGGCGTCGCTAAAGCATCGCTTTAGCGACAAGGCGGTCTGCAGGGGTAAGGCGTCTCGACGCCTTACCCCCCCAGGTGCTCCCTCACGGCAAATCTGGTGCGGACAGGCCGGATCCGGCACGGAGAGGCGTGTGGCGCGAGCGGCGTGTGTGCAGTGCGCCGCAACTAGGCACGGCACGGCCATGCGCAGGGAGACCAGCCCAAGCACGCCGCTGAAGAGGGGGAGAGAATAGGAGGTAGAGAAGAGGAGGAAGAGGGGTGTGCGGGTAGCTGGAAAATGAGCTGAGAGAGAGAATGAGAGTGAAGAGGGGTGTGCAGTGGAGCTGAAAAGTCAAGAGGGGTGTACAGTGGAGCTGAAAAGTAAGCTGTGAGAGAGAGTGAGAGAGAAGAGGGGTGTGCATCTCACCCTTACGCGGGGAACTTGGTATTTGTCACCCTTACGGCATTTTGTGAGGGGGAGTTGTTCTTAATTGTTGTGCATATGCTCATCATGTGTGAAATTGCATTTACATCTCTTGCACTTATATGCCCGATTATAATTCATGAACACGTGTCAGCTCAGCTCTATTTAATATATCTGAAACATTCATGTGCATGATGTTTTCTTTCCAAAATCAAATCGTGCTCACTGCTTAGTCTTGAATCTAGCATGTTTAGGCAGGACTGCTTTAGCTATCTTTTATCTGCTTGATAGCAAGACACCTTTTCTCTGGACGCTAATTTGTGCAACTTGAAAAATTGTTCTACATACTCATGGATATGCATATAGTGCTAAACAATTTGTTCACTTAATCAAATTCAAAAACTCCATGATTTGCATGCTTTAAGTGAAAAGATCCAGGTGGGTTTGTTTGTGGCACTACTCTATTCTAGACTGCTTTCCATTGCACATTGGTCTGAACTGGAATAGTGTAGTGTATGCCAAAATCATTGCCTTAAGCTTCTTATGGTTTTCATGCCTAGGCTTGGCCTGATTGGAAAGTATAAGGTGGACAAACAAATAACCCCTGGCATTAAAAAAAGAACAACAAAATCCATTGATCATCAAGTTTGCTTTCATTGCTCCATTTGAACTGGACTTGTCTGTCTAAAGTAGAAACTGACTAGCTTTGCGCAGTCCCTGCTTTTACTAGTCTAGTTTCCTTGACTAAGTGGTGATGCTTTTATTTCAAAACAATGATAAAATCACATGTTGTCATCATGTTTTTAGAGAATGTTAAATTGAGTTGAGCCCCTGATCATTGGTATTACGGTTGGCATATTTTGCTTTATATGTCTTTGCAATTCTGCTCATTTCCAAGCAATGCATCTTTTACATACTCCTTGATGCTTGCATTGCCAAAGGGGGAGAAATTTTTGAGTTCTCTGTTGCAAGGGGGTACAATTAAATTGCTCAGGGGGAGTTTTTATCTTGAAAAAGGGGAGATTTGCCGAAGGGGCTTTTACTCTTTTGAAAAGGGGAAGGAAAATTCTTTTGTCAAGTGACATGATTTGGCTCGTTTCTGAGTTTTTATGGTCACTTGTGTGCTGAAAGTCTTTTAATTTTTCTTGAACTTGAATTTGGTTGTCAATGCACTCATCAAGGGAGAGATTGAGAAACCAAGGGTTGGTTTTGGAGTGTGATGAGTGATTGACAGAGTTTAACCTCTGGTTCGAAGGGGTACCTCCGAAAGGGGGTTCGGAGGTTGGAACTCCGAAGGTGTTCGGAGGTGGTTTCAACGAAGGGTTCGGTGGTTTGGTTGTTGCAGCTGTTGCAGCGGAGTGTGCCTGTCGGAGGGGTCCGACAGTACACGATGACTGGGTTGTACCGAAGGTCTCGGTACTTTGGGCGGTACACCGGAGTGTGTGCCGAAGGGTGCTAACCCGGAGAGGTCTCTGGAGTACTGGATACATTTGTCTGCTTGTCTGTGGTGCGTAGGGGACTACGGAGGCGGCGGATGGTTCGTAGCAGGTGAACCTGGGTCAAGCGGGAGGCTTGATGCCAGGAGTGGGGAGCTCCATCACGAAGGCTGCAAAGGGGTCCAGGTCGGTCCTCGGGTCGAGGTGCACCAGGTGAAGGCAGTAAGTGCGGAGCGTGGCTCCGGGTGAAGGTACCCCGAGACAAAGTCCTCCGAGGCGAGGCACTTCGAAGGTACTCCAGAAGGAGTGACTTCGGAGTTTGGTGGATCAAGTCCTCTACGGAGGCAAGGTGTTCGAAGTGTGCTCTGGAGGGAGACATTCGAAGGTACCCGACGAAGGTCTTAGAAGTCGAGGCGCATCGAAGGCATGGTCCGAGTGAGGCTCGTCGAGGAGTGTGCTCGGGGAGAGACACTGCGACGAAGTGCTCATGGAATGCTTCGTGCGGAGGCCTTGGACGAAGGAGGGACTTCGAAGGGTGGTACTCCAGAGGTGGGACTTCGGAGTGAGGTCTTAGCAGAGTAGATTTTCCAGGGTTGTGAGTGGAGCGAAGTCTTCTTGGCTTCGAACTTTTGCTCCTTGCGAAGCCTGTGTTCGGAGTCGTCAAACACCTCCGAACCAGAACTTCGAAGGTTGTGTTCGAAGCCTGTTCCGCAGTAGACTGTATTAAAACAGAAGGCTATTTTTAGTCTGAAATTTTAAAAGCTCCCATTCATCCCCCCTCTGGTCGCCATTTTCGGTCCAACACTAACTTTTTCGATTTCTTGGGGTTTAGGGAGTGAGATTGGAACTGTGCAAATTGGGCATATATGGTTCCAGAAAACATATAGCTGTTCAACCTATAAATTGGAAAGCACACAATAACCATACATCATATAAATATATATAGGCAGAATTACGCACCACACATCCACAAATAAGTTTCAACTCTCAACCACACGATACATAAGTCTTAAGTCTTATAAGTCTTAACCATACGATATTGCACCACTGTTGGACCGGAAACGGCGACCAGAGGGGGGGTGAATGGGAGCTTTTAAAATTTCGGGCTAAAAACTTAGCCTTCGGCTCGGTTCTGTCTTCTGCGGAACAGGCTTCGAACACTACCTTCGAAGGTCTGGTTCGGAGGTACTTCGTCACCTTCGAACACAGGCTTCGGAGGGGCAAAAGTTCGAAGCCAAGAAGACTTCGCTCCACTTACAACCCTCGAAAATCTACTTTGCTAAGTCAGTGCAGGCTCCGCACACAGGTGCTTCGAGCAGGCTTCGCACTTCACCCTTCGCAAGAGTGGACAGCCCTCTGTGGACTTCGACCAAGTACTTGGCGACAGCAACTGGTGCTGGGCTTCGTACGCGAAGGTCTACACGCACACACAACGGACCTCGCTAAGGGCTTCGACACAAGAAGCACTACGGGAAAAGATCAGGGCTTCGCTAGTAAGCAGCGAGGTCTTGCCTCGTGTTACACAGAGCGACAGCACACTGACAAAACACACTTCGCACGAAAAACAACCTTCGCCTCAACAGGCTTCGGTGCACTAAACTAGCGAAGTATGTAAATCGAGCTCAAGCAAAAGCACAAGGCAACAGGGCTTCGCCGCTTGAACAAGGAACACTGAAAATGAACTCAGGATGTATTCAATCGAAGTGTGGCTACAGGAGCTCAACAGTAAATGCTCAAAGTGTTAAATGTTACCTACCGAGCCCCCATATTTATAGCCCATGGATTCATCCTAAGGAAGTGACTACTTTACCCCTAGGGTTTACATCCATTTTGTCTCTACAGAACTAAGGGGTACAAAAGGTAGTCCACCTTTATTTGGAGGCTTCTCTGTCAGCTGCAGAGGGGACAGTGTCAGCCTTTTTCAGAACAGACAGTGTCAGCCTTTACAGTGTTGACTTCTGGAACCTCCCTTCGCACGCGAGGGGTGCGGAAGCTTCGGCGAGAAGCCTGCAGCCTGTTGGCCTTCGCTCCGCCGAAGAAGACCTTCGATACAGTGACGGTTTTAAGCCGAAGCCGTCAAAGCCCTTGGGCCTTCGCACCACCACCTCCGGAGTGGATCACCACGGCTTCGCAGCTACTCCGAGCTCGAACACCGTCCGTCCGTGTACCGAAGCCATGCATGGCCGAAGCACCACAAGTCATCCTCACTCCGAAGCCCACCTTCGGAGTACCACCCTTCGAAGTCCCTCCTTCGTCCAAGGCCTTCGCATGAAGCATTCCATGAGCACTCCGTCGCAGTGCCTCTTCCCGAGCACACTCCTCGACGAGCCTCACCCGGACCATGCCTTCGATGCACCTTGACTTCTGAGACCTTCGTCGGGCCACCTTCGAGTGTCTCCCTCCGGAGTACACTTCGAACACCTTGCCTCCGCAGAGGACTTGTTCCACCAACTCCGAAGTCACTCCATTCGGAGTACCTTCGAAGTGCCTCACCTCCGAGGACTTTGTCTCGGAGTACCTTCAGCCGGAGCTACACTCCGCACTCTCTGCCTTCACCTGGCACGCCTCGACCCGAGGACCGACCCGGACCACCTTCGCAGCCACCGTGACGGAGCTCCCTGCTCCCTTGGCATCAAGCCACCCGCTTGACCCAAGTTCACCTGGCTCGAACCCTGTCCGTCGCCTCCGAAGTCCCTGCGCACCACAGACAAACAGACAAGTGTATCCAGTACTCCGGAGACCTCTCCGGGTTAGCAACCTTCGGCACACACTCCGGTGTACCGCCCAAAGTACCGAAGCCATCGGTACGAACCCAGTCATCGCGTACTGCCGGACCCCTCCGACAAGTACACTCCGCTGCACAGCTGCAGCAAGCAAACACCGAATCACCCTTCGGTGACAACACCTCCGAACCCCCTTCGGAGGTACCACCTCCGAAGCCCCTCCGGAGGTACCCTTCGAACAGAGGGTAAAATCCAGTCAATCACTCATCACAAACACCGAAACCACCCTTGGTTTCTCAATCTCCCCCTTGATGAGTGCATTGACAACCAAATCCAAGTTCAAGAAAATTAAGAAAACTTTCAGCACACAAGTGACCATAAAAACTCAGACAAGAGCCAAAGCATGTCACTTGATAAAAGAATTTTTCTCCCCCTTTGTAAAAGAGTAAAAGCCCCTTCGGCAAAACTCCCCTTGAATAAAAACTCCCCCTGAGTTGAGCAAATTTTTCTCCCCCTTTATGTCAAAAATCTCTCCCTCTTTAGAAATAATGCCTTCTTGCAGCAGAGAACATAGCAAAATCTCTCCCCCTTTGGCAATGCAAGCATCAAGGAGCATTCAAAAGATGCAAAGCTTGAAATGAATAGAATTGCAAAGACATATAATGCAAAAATATGCCAAAATTTACACAAATGATCATGGGCTCAGCTCAATTTAACAATCTGTGAATCAAGATGATGGCATGTGATTTTGTCATTTTGAAGTGAAAGCATCACCACTTAATCACAGTAGCTAGACATGAAAGGCAAGGACTGCGCAAAGCTAACAAATTCTACCCTAGACAGACAAGTCTTGTTCAAAAGGAGCTGTGAAAGCAAACTTGATAATCAATTAATTTTGTTGTTCTGTTTCTTAATGCCAGGGGTTATTTGTTTGTCCACCTTATACTTTCCAATCAGGCCAAGCCTAGGCATGAAAGCCATCTGAAGCTTAAGGCGGTGATTTTGGCATACACTCCACTATTCCAGTTCAGACCAAAGTGCAATGGTAAGCAGTCTAGAATAGAGTAGTGCGACAAACAAACCCTCCTGGATCTTTTCATTGAAACCAGACAAATCATGGATTTTGATTTTGATGAGTTAATTATTTTGAAGAGTATCCATGAATAAAGAACACAATTTTCAAGTTGCATATTTTAGCATCCAAGGAACAGTGTCTTGCTGTCAAGTAGATAAAAGATAGCTAAAAGCAGTCCAGTCTAAACAGGCTAGATACAAGATTGTGTGGTGAGCAAGTTTTGATTTTTAGAAAATAAAACATCATGCACAATCAATGTTCCAGACATACTTCATAGAGCTGAGCTGACATGATTTCTTTGAATTAAAAGCAGGCATATAATAGCAAAAGATGTAAGTGCAATTCCACACATAATGAGCATATGCAAGACAATTAAAATCAGCTCCCCCTTACAAAATGCCGTAAGGGTGACAAATGCCAAGTTCCCCACGCAAGTAAGCAAATCGAGAAGCATCGAGGGGTTTTGTAAAAATATCGGCAAGCTGGTGTTGGGTATCAACATATTGAAGTTCAATATCACCCTTCTCATTGTGATCTCTGAGAAAATGATACCGTACATCAATGTGTTTGGTTCTGGAGTGCTGAACCGGGTTGTTTGCAATACAAATGGCACTAGTGTTATCACAGAAAAGTGGAACACTCTTATAATCTAACCCGAAATCCCGCAAAGTGGAAACCATCCACAAAATCTGAGAGCAACAGCTAGCTGCAGCAACATATTCGGCCTCAGCCGTCGATTGTGCAACACTAGACTGTTTGCGGGAAGACCAGCAAACCAGAGACGTACCCAGAAAATGACAAGTACCGGAGGTACTCTTCCTATCAATTCTACACCCAGCAAAATCCGCATCTGAATAACCTCTAAGACATAAAGATGAAGACGATGAATACCATATGCCAAATTCAAGGGTGTGTTTGAGATACCTTAAGATGCGCTTTACCGCTTGGCGGTGCGAAGCTCGTGGTGAAGCCTGAAAACGAGCGCACAGACATACTGCGAAGTGTATGTCCGGCCTCGTGGCAGTCAAGTAGAGGAGGGAGCCGATCATGCTCCGGAACTCCTTCTGATCTACGGCTTCTCCATCTTCGTCAGGGTCCAATGCTACAGATGTAGCCATTGGAGTGGCGAGAGGCTTCGCATCGGACATGTCGAACTTCTTGAGCAGGTCCTTGGTGTACTTTGTCTGGTGGACAAAAGTACCTTGTCTGCTTTGCTTGATTTGCAAACCAAGGAAAAAGGTGAGTTCACCCATCATCGACATTTCAAACTCCCTGCTCATGGTATCTGCAAACTCGGCAACCAAAGCATGAGAAGAGCCACCAAAGATGATATCATCCACATAAATCTGAACTAGGAGGAAATCTTTGCCATGCTTGAGAGTAAACAAAGTTTTATCAACTGAGCCCATCAAATACCCTCGCTCAAGCAGAAAAGACTTAAGTCTATCATACCAAGCCCGAGGGGCCTGCTTGAGTCCATAAAGAGCCTTATGAAGTTTAAGGACTTTATGTGGGTACTTGGGGTTTTCAAAACCAGGGGGTTGTTTTACATAAACATCTTCACCTATGAAGCCATTAAGAAAAGCACTTTTGACATCCATTTGATAGAGTTTGAATCCCCGGGATGTCGCAAAGGCAAGCAAAATCCTAATGGCCTCAAGGCGAGCAACAGGTGCAAAAGTTTCAGTAAAATCAATCCCTTCTAGTTGAGAAAAGCCCTGAGCTACAAGTCTAGCCTTATTTCTAACAATTGTTCCATCCTCCCCTTGTTTATTTTTAAAAATCCATTTTGTTCCTATGAAATGAACATTTGGTGGAGGATCAACTAAAGTCCAGACTTGGTTTCTTTCGAAATTCTCAAGCTCTTCATGCATGGCATTGATCCAACTAGAATCAGAAAGTGCATGACTAACATCTAAAGGCTCGAAAGAAGCAACAAAAGCAGCATTAGTAAAATGAGCGTGAGAACGTGTTACCCTTTGATCAAGCTCACCAATGATCTGCTCGGGAGGATGCATCCTTTGGACATGATGTGGAGCCTCGCGGCGGGATGCAGTCTCCCCCTCAACTTGTGCGTTGGAGTGGTCCAAGATGACCGATGTTGAGGTAGTCGCTTCGGGACCTCGTGCCGAAGTAGTAGAAGCGGGGTCAGCTTCGGGGGTTGACGTCGAGGGTAGCAGGGGTTCATCCTCGAATTCTCCGGGATCTTCTTCTTCAAACAAGGTCTGTTCCATGTCGTGTTCATTTGCCTGTTCAAGAGCAGAACTAACAGAGGGGGTTGATTCATCAAAAGTCACATCACATGACTCGATGACAGTGTTAGTTTCCAAGTTATACACACGATAAGAATGACCATGAGTAGTATAACCCAAAAAGATCCCGTCAGAAGATCGCGACTCAAATTTATCCAAATTACCACGTTTTAGGATAAAGCAGCGACAGCCAAAAACTCGAAGATGAGTAACCTTGGGCTGTCTCCCAAAACGCAGCTCATAAGATGTCAAATTTAAAATTGAGCGCAAGAAAATTCGGTTTGAGATGTAACAAGCAGTGTTCATGGCCTCAGCCCAGAATTTTCTAGGAGTCCTATGCTCATCAAGCATCGTCCTAGCCATCTCAACCAAAGTGCGGTTTTTCCTCTCAACAACACCGTTCTGTTGAGGAACCCGCGGAGCAGAGAATTGATGTTCTATGCCATGCTCCATACAAAAGTCAACAAAGAGACTATTTTTGAACTCGGTGCCATTATCGCTTCGAATGAATTTTAATGCACCAGGGAGTTCAGTAAAAAGTCTCAAAGCCAAGCTCCGAAAGTGTGAAAACACTTCATCCTTGCTGGCAAGAAAGAAGACCCAAGAGTAGCGAGAGAAATCGTCGACAATAACAAGTACATACCACTTGCCGCCTAAAGAACTAACCCGAGAAGGACCTACAGTGTCCATGTGGAGAAGTTCTCCGGGCTGTTCAGTCATCACAGTGGTGACTGGCGAATGCGAAGCGGCAATCATTTTTCCATGTCGACAAGGAGCGCAAACTAAATTCTTCTCAAACTTGAGCTTGGGCAATCCTCGGATCAAACCTAGGGCGCTCAGACGAGCGAGCAACTCAAAGCTCATATGCCCTAGTCTCCTATGCCACTTCCAAAGCTCAGAAGTCGAATGTGCAACAAGGCAGTGAGAAGAACCAGACGACTCTGAAAAATCTGCTCCAAAAACTCTCCCAACTCTAAAGATCTTACACACCACAACGCCATCAGAATTGAGCACTTGCGAAGTATCGCGATGAAATCGCACTTCGAAGCCCTCATCAAGCAACTGAGATACAGACAGCAAATTGTATCCCAGGTTTTCAACCAAAGCAACATCTTTGAGAGTGAAGTTCGAATTAATTCTTACCACACCTTTACCTTTCACTCTACTCCTTCGATTGTTTCCGAAGGTGATATGTTCCCTTTGCTTGGTTGTGGTGAGGCTGGAGAACCAAGCTGCATCTCCGGTCATGTGGCGCGAACAACCGGAGTCCATGATCCACGTGCCCTCCAAGCCTCGACCTGTCGCCTACACATGATAAGAACGCCTCGATCGCTCAGTGCTGGGGTGAGTAAAATAATGACGAGGCATCCAGCACTGAGTGACACGAGTAGTAGGCACAGTAAAAGTAGACGGTCTACGCACATAATAATCCGAATGATGCAAAGTGCGAGGTCTACCTACATGCAAAGAACGCAAAGCATGTCGAGGTCTCCTACTCTGACGAGGTACAAAGCTACTCGCCCGAGGTCTACCACCATATGGAACATGGTGAACACCTCGAGGAGCAAAACCTCTCCGAGAAGCACGAGGAGCCTCAAAAACAGGACGAGAGTAATACTCAGACTCATGCATACCTAAAGATGGGTAATGCATGTCCTGATAGCTCATCGCCTGTGCACGTCGCTCATCCTTGATGCGACGGAAACAGAAACCAATCAAATGACCCGCCCGCTGACAATAAGAACAATGAAACACTCTCCTGGGGGCACTCTCATGGGTCACAGGAGCAACTCTCACAGGCTCCTTGGGTTTCTTCACAGTGGTTTTCTTGGGAGGATTTTTCTTGGTAGGAGGTGTGGTCTTCTTTGGTGGATGGGTAGGCTTTTTGGCTGGAGGGGTGTCCAACAGAGCTCTCTCTTTCTCTAGGGTGGTAGGAGAGGTAAAAACAGTTTTGGACTTACTGTCTGAAGCTATCCTCTCAAAACCCAAACCTAGAGCTACCCCGGCTCTGTCAGCACACAACTTGGTCTTGGCCAAGAGCAAATCCATCCTACCCTTCCCTTCAGTGCATTTATTCACCACAGAAAGAAGGTATTCATTTTCGGACATGAGGTTTTCAGCCCGCTCTCTAACAGTGCCTAGCTGGTCCTTAAGGGTAATGCAAGTGTCACAAACAGGTTGCACATCCTTAGAACTACCGGCCCTCTCCAATCTAGCCTCCAAGTCATGAACATGCTTATCACGTAAAGAAATGCTATCGCGTAATAAAGAGCAGTTCATGCAATCAACATCATGAGGTCTAGAATCCACCTCCAAAAGCTGCTTCTGTGCAGTCTCAAGCTCAGAGAGAGTTTGAGTATGTACAGAGCGCAACTGAGCAAGCTCACTCATGACAACAGAACATGATTCACAATCAGCATCATCATATTTAGACTTAAGCATGGCATATTCAGTAGATACAGATTCTAGCCTAAGTCTAAGGTCTTTTCTTTCTCTAGCGGCTTGCACAAGCAATCTATCCTGACCTAGCACAACTTCATTCAGCTCATCTAATTTAATCAAAAGCTGGTCAGATGATAGATTTACCTCAGATGAGTCAAGCTCATCGCCGCTGTGGTCGCTGTCGGCCATGAAGCAAAGGCCGGTGAAGTCACGTCCCTTCTTGTCCTTCTTGTCCTCCTTCCTTGGGGACTCCTCCTCCTCAGAGCTCGACTCCTCAGTTGAGGAAGTGTCGATGTCGCTGAGAGCAGCAACAAAAGCTCTGGAAGCGGCCTTGGCTACTTTCTTAGCCATCTTGCCGCGCTTGCCCTTCACAAAGGGCTTCCTCTCCTTTTTGTGGAATTTGGGGCGGTCACTCTCATCTCTCTTTTTGACCTTGGGGCAATTGGCCTTGATGTGAGTAGTGTCGCCACATTCATAGCAGCCACTAAAACCACTTCTCCGCTGATCCCGTCTCTCATGATGAAAGCGGGTGAACCTCCGGGCAATGAGAGCAAGCTCGTCATCTGCTAGAGTATCCACCTGCTCCTTTGTGACGGAGACCAGGGAGGACAAAGCAAAACCATCTGCAAGAACACAAGTGCCTGATGTGCTTGGTTCTGCAGTGGTGCCACGGCTAGTGCTAGAAACCAATGCCAATGGCTGTGGCAAAGAGCTTCTGTGCACAGCAAGAGATGCCTTGGCAATCTCTGTGGACTTCAGCTTGCTAAAGAGTTCATCACAGGTTAGAGTGTCATAGCCTGTGGACTCCTCAATGCTGGATATCTTCACCTCCCATATGCTACGGTCAAGAGCATAGAGAAGCTTGATAGCCCTATCATGATCACTGTAAGCAAGCGTCCCGTTGGATCGCAAGTTACTCACTATTGCGTCAAAACGAGAAAACATGGCATCTATAGATTCACCAGGTGCCTGCACAAACAGCTGATACTGTTGGTTGTAGGTGCTTTGGCGCCTGGCCTTAATCTGAGTAGAGCCCTCATGATAAATAGTGAGCGTTGTCCAAATTTCCCTAGCAGTCCTAAGGTGCTGCACCCTATCAAACTCACTCCGACTCAAACCAATGAACAGTATGTTCCTTGCCTTCGAGTTGGCAATATATTGATCTTTTTCGGTTTGAGTGGTGCGGGTATCAGGGATGGAGTATTGTGAGTCCACAATCTCCCAAATTGCATTTCCTTGGCTTAACAAGTAAGCCTCCATGCGCACCTTCCAGTATGCAAAATCTGTCCCATCGAACAGAGGAATTTTACTGCCTCTATCCATGTCGCCAACAGATCACAAAACCGGTTAAGGTCAACTGGTGATCTTAACCCGCTCTGATACCAATTGTTGGACCGGAAACGGCGACCAGAGGGGGGGTGAATGGGAGCTTTTAAAATTTCGGGCTAAAAACTTAGCCTTCGGCTCGGTTCTGTCTTCTGCGGAACAGGCTTCGAACACTACCTTCGAAGGTCTGGTTCGGAGGTACTTCGTCACCTTCGAACACAGGCTTCGGAGGGGCAAAAGTTCGAAGCCAAGAAGACTTCGCTCCACTTACAACCCTCGAAAATCTACTTTGCTAAGTCAGTGCAGGCTCCGCACACAGGTGCTTCGAGCAGGCTTCGCACTTCACCCTTCGCAAGAGTGGACAGCCCTCTGTGGACTTCGACCAAGTACTTGGCGACAGCAACTGGTGCTGGGCTTCGTACGCGAAGGTCTACACGCACACACAACGGACCTCGCTAAGGGCTTCGACACAAGAAGCACTACGGGAAAAGATCAGGGCTTCGCTAGTAAGCAGCGAGGTCTTGCCTCGTGTTACACAGAGCGACAGCACACTGACAAAACACACTTCGCACGAAAAACAACCTTCGCCTCAACAGGCTTCGGTGCACTAAACTAGCGAAGTATGTAAATCGAGCTCAAGCAAAAAGCACAAGGCAACAGGGCTTCGCCGCTTGAACAAGGAACACTGAAAATGAACTCAGGATGTATTCAATCGAAGTGTGGCTACAGGAGCTCAACAGTAAATGCTCAAAGTGTTAAATGTTACCTACCGAGCCCCCATATTTATAGCCCATGGATTCATCCTAAGGAAGTGACTACTTTACCCCTAGGGTTTACATCCATTTTGTCTCTACAGAACTAAGGGGTACAAAAGGTAGTCCACCTTTATTTGGAGGCTTCTCTGTCAGCTGCAGAGGGGACAGTGTCAGCCTTTTTCAGAACAGACAGTGTCAGCCTTTACAGTGTTGACTTCTGGAACCTCCCTTCGCACGCGAGGGGTGCGGAAGCTTCGGCGAGAAGCCTGCAGCCTGTTGGCCTTCGCTCCGCCGAAGAAGACCTTCGATACAGTGACGGTTTTAAGCCGAAGCCGTCAAAGCCCTTGGGCCTTCGCACCACCACCTCCGGAGTGGATCACCACGGCTTCGCAGCTACTCCGAGCTCGAACACCGTCCGTCCGTGTACCGAAGCCATGCATGGCCGAAGCACCACAAGTCATCCTCACTCCGAAGCCCACCTTCGGAGTACCACCCTTCGAAGTCCCTCCTTCGTCCAAGGCCTTCGCATGAAGCATTCCATGAGCACTCCGTCGCAGTGCCTCTTCCCGAGCACACTCCTCGACGAGCCTCACCCGGACCATGCCTTCGATGCACCTTGACTTCTGAGACCTTCGTCGGGCCACCTTCGAGTGTCTCCCTCCGGAGTACACTTCGAACACCTTGCCTCCGCAGAGGACTTGTTCCACCAACTCCGAAGTCACTCCATTCGGAGTACCTTCGAAGTGCCTCACCTCCGAGGACTTTGTCTCGGAGTACCTTCAGCCGGAGCTACACTCCGCACTCTCTGCCTTCACCTGGCACGCCTCGACCCGAGGACCGACCCGGACCACCTTCGCAGCCACCGTGACGGAGCTCCCTGCTCCCTTGGCATCAAGCCACCCGCTTGACCCAAGTTCACCTGGCTCGAACCCTGTCCGTCGCCTCCGAAGTCCCTGCGCACCACAGACAAACAGACAAGTGTATCCAGTACTCCGGAGACCTCTCCGGGTTAGCAACCTTCGGCACACACTCCGGTGTACCGCCCAAAGTACCGAAGCCATCGGTACGAACCCAGTCATCGCGTACTGCCGGACCCCTCCGACAAGTACACTCCGCTGCACAGCTGCAGCAAGCAAACACCGAATCACCCTTCGGTGACAACACCTCCGAACCCCCTTCGGAGGTACCACCTCCGAAGCCCCTCCGGAGGTACCCTTCGAACAGAGGGTAAAATCCAGTCAATCACTCATCACAAACACCGAAACCACCCTTGGTTTCTCAACCACCACAAATCCCCAAATAAGTTTCAACTCTCAACCACAGAATAACTGAGTGTCACTATAACTTGTGCTGCCTATGCCTTTTTATCATTCCCCGAGTTCCCGAATCACCCATTGGAGAAACAAGATCACTCTTATTGGAACGAGTGTAACGACGTTTAGGAGTACGAGGAGTTCCTGGACCTGTGTAGAAGATGAGTCAGAATGACTGGAATGAGAGAATAACTGAGTTATTAGAACGATCACACAGATCACATTGTACATTGGAACGAGTGGCACGAGGTTTAGTAGCACGTGTTCCTGGAGCCTGTGCAGAAGATGAGTCAGAATGACTGGAATGAGAGGTTACAGCATATCAACTGAGTTAGTAATTAACTGAGGGGTTACAGCATATTAACTGAGTTACCAATTAACTGAGGTTCTACACTGTATTAACCGAGTTACCCATTAACTGAGGAACTATAGTATATTAACTGAGTTCTCCATTAACTGATAAGTATAGCGTATTAACTGAGTGTCGCATTAACTGAAAGGTTACAGCACGTTAACTGAGTGACAGATTAACTGAGATAATATAGAGGATTAACTGAGTTCGCCATTAACTGATTAAGTATAGCGTATTAACTAATCACATTGTACCTGTTTAGGACCACTTGAATGAGGTTCCTCCTCAGCATCCTCATGACAGCTAGGGTTTTTAGATAAATCATCTTCAGAAGCTCTGCCAGACTGTGCAAAAGATGAGTCAAAATGATTAGAATGAGAGAATAACTGAGTCGGCACATTAGAATAACTGAGTTATTAGAATCAGAATATCACATTGTACTGAGTTAGAAATTAACTGAGGGGTTACAACATGTTAACTGAGTTACCAATTAACTGAGAGTCTACACTGTATTAACTGAGTTATCCATTAACTGAGGAACTACAGTATATTAACTGAGTTACCCATTAACTGATAAGTATAGCGTATTAACTGAGTGTTGAATTAACTGAAAGGTTACAGCATATTAACTGAGTGACAGATTAACTGAGACAATATAGAGGATTAACTGAGTTCGCCACATTGTACCTGTTTAGGACCACTTGAGATAATAACTGAGTCGGCAGATTAGAATAACAGAGTTATTAGAATCAGAATATCACATTGTACCTTTTCAGTACTATCCGACTGAGATTCCTCCTCTGAATCCTCATCATTGACCTCCGCAGAAGCACCTTGACCTGTGTGAGCATCATCCTCATCATCATCATCATCATCATCATCATCATCATCATCATCCATACTCAGATTCTCCCCTCGAGAAACAGGCTGGTGCAAATAAAAATCAATGAGGGAAAGAGTGAAGGACATATCATGTAAATTACGGAACGACTGTAGGACTGAATGACAGATCAAACCTGTTTTGCTGAACGAGTTCTTGCAATATAAGAACCTATTGTTTCATCAAGGTCAGTAATCTGGGTTGTGGCAGAGTTCACTTTAGACCGCAGCATCTTCTCCGCATTGGAGATCTGGGTTTGACTTGCTTCAATCTTGCGTTGGCTCTACTTGATCTTGTTCTCCTCCTTACTAATAATGAGACGCGCATCGGTGACGGCTACCTCATAGTTTTTCACTAAATCGGACACATAAGCCTTGATGCTTTCATCGGTTATTGAAGCAATCGTTTCAGCGAGCTCTGGGTCCAAGGAAATAAGGTCAGCCGTAGATGTACCAGCCCCTGCTGTCTTTCTTCTCCCACCCCTTACCAATTAATTGAGGTTCTACACTGTATTAACTGAGTTACCCATTAACTGTGGAACTACAGTATATTAACTGAGTTACCCATTAACTGATAAGTATAGCGTATTAACTGAGTGTTGAATTAACTGAAAGGTTACAGCATATTAACTGAGTGACAGATTAACTGAGAGAATATAACTGAAACAAAAAAGAGACCGAAAGGTAAAATAACTGAAACAAAAAAACCACTTACAGGCAACACGCCAAAAGACATTGTGCCATTCTGGAGCGTCCTTTTATCTAACTTAATAATTTTTTGAACAAGATCTTTCTTGAACAAAGAAGATCGAGGTAAATCCAATGGGAGCGCCTGTACAGGAGCACATTCTAAGTTGTCTAAATAATAGACCTGCAAACAAAAATATATCAGTTAATCACAATGAAATAACTGAACTTATGTTATATCAGTTAATCACAATGAAATTAACTACTTATGTTTAGCAAATTCTTACCACTAGGAAAGCAATAGAACCTGGAAGAGTAGGGGTTGTGGCGTCTCTTCTTTTCTTCCACCATGTGATATTGGATTGAATATCATCCACCACAGCTTTAGCCCAGTTATAGCCACCTAAAGAACTCAGATCCTTGCACACTAGATAATCATAACCAGTGATCTTCTCGTTGCTGGTACAGAACAGCAAGGCATTGCACACACACATCATGAAACACTTGACAGCCCATTCATCGATCTCGGGTATTTGAGGTGATTGCTGATGAACATAATGTTTCAGCACCCAGCGAGGCACTCCATTTGTTCCCAGCTTTTGATACTTGTTCTTATCAGCAAACAATCCCTCCATCCCCAATTCATCACACTTTTTCCTCAGCTCAGCTTTTGCTTTATCCATCTCTTGTTTACTAAATTTTGGGAATGAAACACCTTCACTAGGAATCCCAAAAACAGCAGCAACAGCTTGCGGTGTTATTGGCAACACCTTCCTTGAAATTTGAAGCCTCAACGGGTCTTCTTTGACGCAGTCTAACAAAAACCTCCCTAAGTATCTATCTGAAATGTTTCCCATCCTTAACTTCAACAAGTCCCCAAATCCCATTTGTTGTATTCTAAGTTTCACATTCTCAGGCATCCCCTCAATGCACTCAACTATGAAATTAGGCGAGCATCTTGTAGTGGCAAAGTTGCTGCTCTTAGTCTGATTATATTGTACAGAAGAAATTTAACAGATCAGAATAACTGAGCATTCCATTAACTGATTCATTACATCGAATTAACTGAGACAATATAGAGGATTAACTAAGGGGTTACAGCATATTAACTGAGGGTCTACAGTGTATTAACTGACACAAGTAAAATGAATTACCTGCCCTTGATTTGAAGCCTCTGATCCAGATGAATCGCCACTACTTAAATTGCTTTGCGCCATATGCTCTCCTGTATGATCCAAGGTGTCCAGAATTAATGACAAGCTTTTTAAATATTTTCTTGTAAAAGTAAGATGAGGCGGAGGACACTGCGGAGCAGAATGGCCTGGCGCGGCGGGAAGGTGCCCCTGGGTGAGCCTCGCGCGCGGGAGAAGGCGGGGTGTGGAGCGCGGCGACAGCGCGGTCTGGGGCTCACCGGCGGTTAGGGTTCGTGGGCGACGCGTCTGCCGGCGAAGGGAGCGAGAGCTTTGAGGCAGAGGACCCTGCGGAGCAGAATGGCCTGGCGCGGCGGAAAGGTGCCCCTGGGTGAGCCTCGCGCGCGGGAGAAGGCGGGGTGTGGAGCGCGGCAACAGCGCGGTCTGGGGCTCGCCGGCGGTTAGGGCTCGGGGGCGACGCGTCTGCCGGCGAGGGGAGCGGGAGGTTTGAGTTGCAAACGAGGGGGGAGCTTTTTGCTATTATGTCCGGTTAAAATAGTACTCCGGTCTCTTTTTAATCATTTTTATTTTCTTTTGTTATTTATCACCACTTAAATTAACCGTATTCACTACTTTTCCAGTTTTCATTTCTCCCTCTACATCTCTGTTCATCACGATTCACTAATGCATGCCTCCTATTAGCTATCGCAGTTATAGTTCCTAAATACATGTTTATTATTGGGACCGGTTTGGTTATATATGACAGTAGCTATCATTCAATTGACCTGGCTGACTAGCTCCAAGCGATCCTCTTGTGTGTCATTCGTTAACCTTCAGTTAGGGTGCGTTTGGTTTGCTGGATATCCCTGGATGGGATAGGAAGTCAGCTGTTTGGTTGAAGGGCGAAGGTGGATAGGATGGTCCACGAGAGGAATATTCCTTCAATATGCTGGATGGAGAGATTCAAGAAATTTTTCTGGATGAGCTCATCCAACATTGGACGAGATGACGTGTCGTCTCCTGATTGGTTATTACACATTTAGTTTTTCGTTTATAAATATTTAAATGATTTTTACTCCCAAATTATTTATCCAATTTATAATCTAATTACATCATTTATTGATTATAATTTAATCTATAAAATAAGATCTCATATGATTATATTTTTGTTAAAAAATATATTTGGCAAGTGGGTCCCACTAAATTTAACCTTATCTCATCCAAGTTGTATACATCTAACCAAACAAAAAATTGTCTCATCCCATCCATCCAACCAAACACCTCGAATGTATCATCTCATCCCTAAATTCATGGATAGGATCATCCTATCCACCCTCGCCCCCAAACCAAACGGACCCTTAATGCTTCAATCAGTTAATCCTCTATATTGTCTCAGTTAATGGATAACTCAGTTAATCCTCTATATTGTTTCAGTTAATGGACAACTCAGTTAATTCTTTGTAATGGATCAGTTAAAGGGGCGCTCAGTTAATTTACAATGTACCCTCAATTAATTGATCACTCGGTTAATGCACTGTAACCCCTCAGTTAATATGTTGTAACCCTAATTAGTGTCTATTAACTGAGTTGGCTTAGTTAATATGTTACAGCAGATTAACCCCTCAGTTCTACTCTCTTGAACCGCAATTCAGGTGCAAAGTGGCAACCACCAATCAGGCAACCTAAGCAGACCACAGATCTGGTACATCTGGGCTACCTCAAGAAGCATGACTGCTATATAGGGGTGAAAACGGGACGGATACGGACGGATAGTAGGTCATCCTGTATCCTACCCTAATGTATTTCAGTCGGGGCGAAGAGAGCGAGACGGGGCGGAGGTGAAAGTCGTGCGATGTAGACAGTGTCGACAGCCTTTGCGGCGTTTTCTGCCAGAGTCTTTAGCGCGCCATCAGGGCTCAGCTCGCCGGAAAGGGACAGGACCAGGGGCGGACCTGTAATGGAGCAAGGGGGTACACTTGTACCCCCAATTTTTTTTTTGCAAAAAATGAGTGTATGTATACATATATGTATATATGTACATATATATATGTGTGTGTTTTTAATTGGGAAAAAATATAACCCAATAATTTAATAGTTAGTATAATAATCTATTTTTATAACCAGCTAATTTTATTTCTCTTCTCATATTTTCCTAATAGTCAACAAATTTTTAATATATTATATGTGCGATTTATAATATGTTTAATTTTGTACCCCCATTGTATAAATCCTGGGTCCGCCACTAGACAAGACGCCACGGTCATCTCACCGCCACTCAAGCTCAGCTACTCTTGCCCAGACCCCGCTCCTGGCGATTTCATAGTCACCAACTCGCCACCACTTCTGGTAATAAATTCGTCTTCATCTACCCCCTTCGTGTGCCTCTATGCTTGGTGTTGCTGATGGGAACTTGCCAGTTTGAAGTAAGCATCACACCAACAATTAACGCTAAAATAATGTAGCGCATATGAACATACATTACAATGTAGCACATGCATACAGATCAGTTCATCACATCTCACAATACATTACAACGTCCCTTCTAGCTAAAGCCAGGAATTATTATTAATTATTACATGGACATTAAATCAGGCAATGCAGCTTGCTTGCTAGCGCTAGCTTGGCTTTCTCCTTCCTTTTTGTTTGTGGAGTTGCGAGCTAAATCATCTTCCTTCCCACCGTAATTGTTGTTTATCGTGCCGAAGCAGCTTACGTTGGTTGAACAGTTGTTGCAGGGGAGGCAGCCGCCGAAGCAGCTAAACGGCTTCAACCAGCTCGGAAATTTCATCTTCGACCAACTCGGGTTTTGTGAGAAAATAGAAATCGATAGAATCCTACCACTGAAGCAAACACAGAGAAACTTCGTCCGTGGGCTTTGTGGGGTTGCTGAATAACCAATAACTGAGTCATGTGCAGAGAATAACTGAGTCATGTGTACCTCTGCCGGCGACGCTTGCAGCTGGATGGTCCTTTGCGAGCTGCTCTCCCCCACCGGCGATGACCGAGGCTGGAAGGCCCCCACCGGAGACGACCGAGGCTGGAAGGCCCCCGCCGGCGACGGACGCATCGGCGACCCGCTCCACCCAATCGGCGACGCCACCGGTGACGACCGCGGCTGGAAGGGCCCCCCGGCGACCTGCTCTCCGCCGGCGACCCGCTCCCCCCCATCGGTGGGTTACGGGGCGAGTTTCGGACGGGGTGCGTCGGCGCGCTCGCGTCTGAGCAGGAGGGCGGCGCCCGGGCTCGAGTCGGAGCAGGAGGGCGGCGCTTGGGCTCGCGTCGGAGTACGAGGTGGCGAGGTGTCAGGGATAATGGTTGGGCCGTCTTATGGGCCTTGTTCGTATGGGCCGGTCGAGCATTGCTTAGGCCACTGATTGTGTTCTACGAGCAGGACTTTGTGCTGTCTTTCAAAACGCGCATGGTTTTATGCTCCCTCTTGGTTAAAAAATATTTAATAAGTTTGTATCTTCATGTTTAGCCGTAGTTGGCATCTGTAATTAGGTTTGATATTCCTTTTGAGATTGCGTGAAGCCCATGGGTCGCTAGCACTTAAGTGATCCATGGCAAGTCTTGTTTATCGATAAAACCCTAATTAGTGTGACTGGAATGGTCGTTAGGGTTTTGCCTATAATCGAATACAACTTTACCAAGAATGGAAGTTATACTCGAGGTTTGAAGTCTTAGATTGGGAATCGAGATGATGGTGCAGGAGGCAGAGACATATATTTGCCGTGGATCAATCGATCAGAAGAGCTCCACCACAGAAAAATCCTATATATTGCCTCAGTTAATGGACAATATATTGTCGTTGGCCGCGCCCTTGAGGCAGCGGGTCTTGCTGCGAAGGCCTAATCCAGGTCCTGCTGGTCTGCGGAGTTTCTTTTGGCTTCCGCTGAGATTCGATTTTTCTGTGGTGGAGCTCTTCTGATCGTGCTTATTTTTCGAAGAGTTGATACAACTCCTGAAGGTTGCTCGGAGGGTCCCTCGTGCAATGGCTGTATAGGACGCCAGCACGAAGGCCACTGACTGCATAGTGGATGGCTATCTAGTCATCTACCGAGGGTAGCTGTGATTTCAACAAGAGGAACTTTTTGTAATAATCTCGAAGGCTCTCCTTTTCTTGCTGTCTGCAAAGTGAGAGTTCTGCCAATGCATATATTATGAAGGTAATGAATCGCTTTACAATCATCACATTCATGTGTCCTAGAACTTCCCTTTACTTGCTTTTATAAAAAAAATTATAATGACAATGTAATGTCAAAACATGGTCAACACCTTACAAGGCTCACAAGTATAAAGATTACAATTGTAAAAGAAATTGTGTACCATAACACAAAATGTGTTAGCTCACATGACAATATCAGGCTTCAAGATGCTTGATTTGATCTCCTTGTGTGGGAGAACAACAACGGACTTGTGAATAAAGCTAAGCAGGAATTAATCTAATCTCTCATCCCTCTTCTCCACTTCTCATTCCCTTTCTCCAATCCTCTCGTGAGTAGCCATTAGGATAATAGCGCATAAACAGTTGGCTTCCCAACCACTCACCACTCATTCATATCCATTGTGTTCACTACTCATACTTATCAAGGCGTCGCTAAAGCGTCGCTTTAGCGACAAGGCGGTCTGCAGGGGTAAGGCGTCCCGACGCCTTACCCCCCAGGTGCTCCCTCACGGCAAATCTGGTGCGGACAGGCCGGATCTGGCACGGAGAGGCGTGTGGCGCGAGCGGCGTGTGTGCAGTGCGGCGCAACTAATAAATACTTTTAGATATATATGTTTTCATTGTTTAATAATTTAGAATGTTTTAAATAATGTTTTTTATGATTTGATAATTTTGTAATTTGTAATTAATATATTTCGTTGGACATATAATATAATAGAAAGAGTCCTCAGAGTTGAAGTTACTTTTTTTTTCAGAACGCTGACTGAGCTGGATAGATGTGAAGGCATGTGCAACGAATTAATAAATAGAATAGAATCGCGAGCACCAACTTGTAATTATATAGATTGCTACCGAAGACGGACATACGTAGTCAGTAATGTTAATGTCGCCGGCGTTGGTGATGCTCACCTGCTTGCTGCTCGCTGTGGCTGTGGCGCCCCTGCAGCTGCAGCCTGCAGGCAGCAACCCTCATCAGCAAGCCAGCAGACTGCCAGAAGACTTGCGGCAGTGTGAAGATCCCCTATCCATTCGGCATCGCCACTACAGAAGGCGTCAACGTTAACTGCTTCCTCCCTGGCTACGAGATCAACTGCACCAAGAACGACAGCGGCTACCTCATGCCGGTGTTGGCGAACACCAAGATCGAGGTGCTTAGCCTATTGGTGATGCCGCGCCCGGAGGCACGGGTGCAGCTACCGGTGGCGTCGACTTGCTACAACTCCACCGGCGGCGTCACCAGCAATTCGAACGGCTCGCTGGATTTAAACCCGGCCGGCGTGTACCGCATCTCCGATGCCTACAACGAGCTCTTCGTCCTCGGCTGCAACACCCTGGCTTACACCAACGGCGGGCCGGCCGGCGGCCGGTACCAGAACAGCTTCTACACCGGCTGCGTCTCCTACTGCAAAGACTCGGGGAGCGCGCAGGACGACAAGTGCGCCGGCGTCGGGTGCTGCCACGTCGAAATTCCGCCGGACCTCACCGACAACTGTTAAAGAAAATGATTTAAGAGAAACAAGAACTAATTCTACTTTTAAGAGAGATGCGAAATAATTTAGAGAATGAATTAAGAAAATGATTCAGGAAAACTGTTGAAGCTTAATTTTTCTTTAAAATATCTAAATTTAACTTTACGTAGGGTAATCTGTTAGAGACGCTCTTAGCAAATTTTATATTTCTATACCAAATTAAAAATGTTGTGACACTACTACAAACCGTGACTGTAGTGCCGTTGGGCAAAACCACTGTAGTGACGGGTCATTAGATGCCCGCCACTACAGTTGCTGGTGCTGACGGCAGCATCAGTGCCCGCCACTACTATCGGTAAAGTAGTGGCGGTCGGTATATCACATTTGTGTAGTGCAAAAAGAGGCAGCAAACACTTGAGGTGCCATCCATGCCATCGATTATCGAAACAATTGCAAATATTATTATATTGACTTTGTTGTTTTCAAATTATTGCTAATTAATATGATGTCCAATAAGCAATTGATTCATGATAGTATCGTATATCCTCGCCTCACTACTAGAGTTTTTTTTGTTGATTCTATATATATGCATGCAGATATCGATGAATGCAAACGACCAGAAACATATCGTTGCTATGGCAAATGCAAAAACAAACCAGGTTCATACGATTGCACATGTCGGATGGGCTATCAAAGTAAAGATCCAAAAGAACAACCATGCACCCCAAAGTTCCCTCTCGCTGCCCAACTTGCTCTAGGTATATATATATGGCAATAATTAATTACTGTTACACTTGTATATTATATTATATTATATTATATATATTGTTTAAGAAGCCGCTTCAGGCATTAATTAATTCGAAAAGCTCTGATGACAAAAACACGCGTGCATGTATGGTTTTTGTAGGCATCAGTTTGGGCATTTCTTTGTTGATTTTCATTATACTTTTCACACTAATGATGCGCCAAAAAAGAAGAATGAATGAGTATTTCAAGAAAAACGGTGGTTCAGTACTAGAGAAAATGGAGAACATCAAGATTTTCACCAAAGATGAGTTAAATAAGATCACGGGTAACAATTCCGAGGTACTTGGTAAAGGAGGCTTTGGTAAGGTGTACAAAGGGACTCTTGAAGACAATACCATGGTGGCAGTGAAAGAGTCCATCGAGATAAACGAAGCTCAAAAGGAGGATTTCACCAATGAAGTTATTATCCAATCGCAAATGATTCACGTGAACATCATCAAGCTCTTGGGGTGTTGCTTGGAGGTCGATGTGCCAATGCTCGTATATGAGTTTGCTGCAAATGGAAATCTACAAGACATTCTCCATGGATACGGGAGTCACCGACTCACTATCTCTCTAGACCTACGTCTCGACATTGCAATTGGATCTGCAGAAGGCCTAAGATACATGCACTCATATGCAAAACGGACTATAAGGCACGGTGATATCAAGCCAGCCAATATTCTTCTAGATGACAAGTTGATCCCAAAGATCTCAGACTTTGGGGCATCTAAGCTTCTTACAGTGGACAAAGACTACACCATGTTTCCAGCAGGGAGCATGGGTTATATAGACCCCGTGTTCTATAGGACTGGTCACTTAACAAAGAAAAGTGACATATATAGTTTTGGAGTTGTTCAGTTAGAGATCATTAGCAGAAAGCCAATAATATATGGTGATAATTTAAGTCTTATCATCGAGTTCCTAAAGGCATATAAGCTAGAGAACAGCGGGAGAGCTATTTTTGACAAGGAGATTATGACTGAAGAAAGCATATACATCCTCGAAGAAATTGGTAGGATGGCAATGGAGTGCCTCAAGGAAAATGTCGAAGAGCGGCCCGATATGAACGAAGTAGCCGAACGGCTTGTGATTCTAAGAAGAGCCAGGAACAGGTGAGGAGCCATGCTGAATAGCATGGGCCTCATGGCTCCAGATGTGATGAGTCATTGTCAACGATAGTCAAAGAGGACAAAAGAAGAGAAGAGATCTGCTGTTTCATGGGCCGCGTGTGACTCAGGTACACGGGCAGCGAGCGACTGTCGGGCAGAGAAGGCTGCGAAGTCAGGCTGGCCCAATTTGGGTACATGGGCCAGAAGCAGTAGAAGACCCACTGGGCTGTTGACCAGGACTGACTCAGGTACACGGGCGGTGAGCGATTGCTGGGCTGAGAGAGCTGCGGAGTCGGGCCGGCCCAATCCGGGTACCTGGTGCAAAGTCGGTGGAGGCTTTGTCAGTTTCGGCGCAAAACTGACAACCGTCGATCTTGTATCCGACTGTCCAGAAGAGAAGCCGTAGTCGCTATGAAAACTTAGCTTCCGGATAAGTCATCTGTATCTCTAGGCCCACAGTCAGTCAGACGTGTCTGTAAAAATACCTAAGGGCAGTAGAGTCTTTTCCTTTATTCTTGCGTCTGTAAAAACCCTAAGGGGCTGGTAGAATGTTCCTAGTGTTGGGAGCCTATAAATAGGACCCCAATCCCTAGGGTTTGGACTACCCTTTTGGCTGAATGCAATACTACTCCTTTGGGTCACTTTTTGTCTCTTGCCTTGCCTCTCTCCTCTCCTGTTCTTGCTTGCGCCGCCAGGGAGTTTTTGCTCCTGTTTTTGTTGCCTTGCATTTATTATTGCAGTGAAGGTTGTATTCCCAATTCGTGTGCAGTAAGTGCAGAGTCTTAATGGCTTCATTATATTTGCACAGCACGTTTTTCCATTGATTTTGAGGCTTAGGAAGCTTCTCTGTGCGTGTGTTCTTCGTGAGAAGTAGTACTAGTTCTTGCTGTTGCAAGTAGTACTGCTACTGTAGCTACAGTACTCTGTGCCAGCTTTTTACTTTCTACTGCGCAGCTTTTTGATCGAAGTTGACACGCTCTAGAAACTTTTCTGGCTGTTTTTCCGGCGAAGCCATCCTTCTCTGTTCGAAGCCCCTCAGCTCCGTGAGGCAGGCTTCGATCTAACATCTTTGAAGGCTTCGTTCAAACTTCGAACTTGGTTTTGAGTCCTGTGTTGCTAGCTTCGAAGTACTTCTTGAACGGACAGCATCGCATACTTCGAACGACGGTGCGAAGGTACTCCGGCTCTAGCTGTTCGAAGTCCACACTTCGATAGGTTTCGAAGTTGGCTTCAAAGCTTGTTGTTCTGATAGGCTTCGTGTTGTTTTCTTTGTGGCGTGACAGCCTTCGCTTCTTTTTCGAAGTTTGCTCTTTTCGAAGGTAGAGTGTAGGCTTCGAATTTGGTGGCTCTGTCGTGTGACAGGCTTCGCTTCTTTGTTCGAAACTTGTCTGTCTGTGTGTTGCGTTCGAAGTTCTCTGTTCGAAGGTTTGGCTTCGAAGTACTTGGTTCGAAGCTGTGTTCGAAGTCTTGCTTTCGAAGTACTCACTTCGAAGCAAACTCCGACTTTCTCATACTTCGCTTCGAAGCACACTTTGATTCCTATCTTCGGCATTTTCTCAACACCTTCGACATACTTCGATTCCTGCCACCTCCGAACTAGACTTCGTCTAGCGAAGTAGTCCTCGACCTCCGAAGCAGGCTTCGACCAGCGAAGCAGGCTTCGTCGAGTTTCGAACAGGAGACAGAATTCGAACGGTAACTTCTCACTTCATTCTTATTGTACTTTAAAGTATTATACCGAGAAGTTTGCCTTGCCTAGTCTTGTGTATACTGTTTATCTATCTATTAGCACTACTTTGATAGTTCTCTGTTTGTCATCTCATGCTTCTAGGCTAGATACCTTTAGACTTAGGCTATCTGTTTATTTTCTGTTGTTTTGTCTTGTGAGGTGTGTTTGGGTGTTGGGAACAGGCCATAGATTCGAAAGAATTTTTAAGGCGCCCATTCACCCCGCCTCTGGTCGCTACTTTTGGTCCTACAAGTGGTATCAGAGCCTGTTTAGGGTTTTCCATACCTTAACCGGTTCTAAACCCCGGTAGTGACCATGACGTCTCCTGGCAAGGTCCCGTCCTTGGAAGCCTATGGCTATAACTATTGGAATACTCGCATGCGAGCCTATCTCATGAGCCAGGGTTCGGACATTTGGGACATTTGCGTTCACACCACGTTTGTCATATTGCCAGTCACTGAGCAGGGTACTGCTGGTATCATTGCTCAGCATCTGAGCAACAGTAAGGCTGTGAACATTCTTTTCTCTGGTTTAGGTCCCACTGAGTTTGAGTGTGTGAGCCATCTCTCCACTGCGAGAGAGATCTGGGCTACCCTCAAGGCACACCATGAGGGAACAGCTCAGGTCAAGGCTCGGCTCTATCAGACCTACCGGTGTGAGTACGAGAACTTCACACAAAAGCCGGGTGAATCTGTTGAAGCTTTGTTTGGTCGTTTTCAGTCGATCATAAACAAGCTTCGGGACAACAAGGCTGAGGGTGCTCACTTAGTCTCAGATCATGAGCAGGCGCTCAAGGTTCTCCATACCTTGGACCCAAAGATCTGGGAGATCAAGGTATCTTCTATCATTGAGAGTACTTCTTATGATACCTTGACCATTTCTGAGTTGTTTAGCAAGCTGAAGGCTACTGAGGTTGATCTCCAGCTGAGATCAAATCTCACTGGTTCTGGATCAAAATCTCTGGCCCTTGCTACACCTTCTGTTGATCCCTCTTCTATGAGCTGTGCTGGGTTCTCTTTGATGTCTATCACTGAGGACCAGCTTGAGTTGTTGGGTGATGATGATTTGTGTCTTTTTAACAACCGGGTGCGTCGTGTCTATGACAAGAGAATGTTCAAAAGACACGGCACAAAATCCGGATGCTTTGAGTGTGGTGATCCAGGACACTTCATCGCCGACTGCCCCAAGCGCAATGGACACAAGAAGTGCACCGGTGGTGGCTTCCACGACTCTGGCAAGGACGACAGCTCTTCCTTCAACAAGGGCAAGCCGAAGACCCGATTCTTCAAGAAGGCCCTGAAGGACTACCGGCGAGAGAACAAGAAGCGCGACAAGGCCTTCTTCACCGAGATGGAGAAGAGCTACTCCAAGCGGTCCACATCTTCTTCCTCTTCATCGAGCTCAAGTGATGAGAAGATCACCATCAGGAAGGGGAAGGACATGGACGATCTGACGGGCCTCTGCTTCATGGCTTTCGGGGACAAGCCGAAGAGCCGCTCACACCAGCGCCGAAGATCCTGCAAGAGCTTCTGTTCAATGGCTCTTGGGGATAAGGAAGAAAAGAGCTCCTTTGACGACTCCGACGACGACGACAACGAAAAGGTATCATCTTATGAACGCGAAATCGTTGATTTACTTGAAAGCAATCGTCAGGAGTTGAAATATCGGGAAAAATTGCTTAGGGGGGCTAAGAAGAGGATAGATGAGTTAGAGAGTGAGCTTGTCGTGGCCAACGGCAGAATTGAGAGTCTATCTTCTTCCCCTTGCTTGGGTGATAGCAGTGAGTGCCCGAAGTGTGAGGTGCTTCTGTGTGACCTGTCGACTCTGAAGTCCAGGTACACAGAAAGGGTTGATGAGAGGGACGCTTTGGCCACTGAGCTTGAAAGCGCTCAGCTGGAGCTGAAAGATGCTCAAGCCACTGTCATCGCACCCTGTGTTGATTGCCCATCTCATCTAGCTGTCTTAGCTGAGCTGAAATCCAAGGGCGATGAACAGTTGGGTGATTTGGAGAGGTTGAGAGCTGAGCTTGCGCAGACTAGGCTAGAGCTTGAGACATTGTCAGTTCCACCCACTGTCTGTGAGAACTGTCTGTCTCTTAGAATGGAGTTGATCAAGCTGAAAGCCGAAAAATCTGTCCAAGTGGAGAGTGAGTGTGAGACCTGCTTGTCTCAGGTGGAGGTTCTAGCTTCCTTGAGAGAGGAGCTAGCAGATTATCAGAATGAGAACTTTTACCTTCGTTCTATCCTGAGTTGGATCAGTGCCAGAGAGCCACAGCTCGGCATGATGATCCAACAGTTCAAGAGACAGGATAGGTTTGGGGTAGGTTACACCTACACCAAGGCTGACTTTGAGAGTGCCATTAGCCGGGCAGTGGAGTGGAGTAAAATGACTCCTGAGCAGAGATACCCCAAGACTCACTCCACTGAGTCCTCCCAGGCTTGTCAGCCCAAGGATGGGGTGATTCATGAACCACCCAAAGCTCCACCCAAGAAGCCTATCTGGGTTCCTAAGCCCAAACACCTCCACTCTTCTCTAGACTCTCTTCCTGGACCCTCTCAACCCAAGAAGACCACACCAAACACTACCAAGCCCAAACATCCCAAGCCTCAACCACATCCCAAGAAGCCCACCTATCATTGTGAGTACTGTCAGAGAGACGGGCATCTTGCGGAATTCTGCTTCAGGAGGAAGCGGGTTGAGAGAGCAGAGAGGGCTCGTAGTGATCAGGAGCAGTTCTACCAGCAGGGTGGTAGACTGCGTGTTCCTCGGCACGGGGAGAGGCTGGAGGCCAGGCCGCGTCGTGTAGGTGGTGGTAGAGGAGACGGCGTTCTTGCCCGTGCTCCAGTTGGTGGTGTTCGTTCCGGCAGAGTTCCAGGCCGTGTTGGCTACGGTCCTGGACCTCGTGGCCGCAGAGTTAGGCAGAACCAAGGACCGCGTTTTGGTCCAAACTCTTTTGATGGTTTTCGCTTTCCATATTTTGAGCAGATGGCTCGACACTGGTTTAGCTCTTTTGCTAAACCTGGTGCCGGACCATTTGCTCCCACTTACAGCCACTGATTGTGCAGGACCGGGACTGGAGGATGTTTGGATCATGGACTCAGGATGCTCTCGCCACATGACGGGACATCGCAGATGGTTCTCCAGTCTCACTTCCCCGAGCTCCAAAGAATACATCACGTTCGGGAACAGCGGTCAAGGGAAAGTAAGTGGCATAGGCTCAATTCGCATTTCAGATCATTTCTCTTTGAAGAATGTTGCTTTGGTTAAGAATTTGAACTTCAATTTGATTTCTGTTTCGCAACTTCTTGAGGATGGTTTGGAAGTGCGTTTTAAGAAGGGCAATTCATCTGTGGTTGATTCTAGAGGGTCTTTGATTTGCCAGATTTTACAATTCGGTAAAGTTTTTCGAATTGACTTCTCTAGTTCTTTTGGCCCTTCTCGCTGTTTGATGGCTGGATCTTCTTCTGAGCTCTGGAAGTGGCATAGGAGGTTAGGTCATTTGAGTTTCGATCTGCTAGTCAGGTTAAGCTCTATGGACCTCATCCGAGGATTGCCCAAGCTTAAGATGGAGAAGGATCTAGTTTGTCATCCCTGTCGTCATGGGAAAATGGTTGCCGCTTCTCACTCACCTGTGACTCAGGTGATGACTTCGTATCCAGGCGAGCTTTTACACTTGGACACTGTTGGTCCAGCTCGGGTACGTTCAGTCGGTGGGAAGTGGTACGCACTTGTCATTGTTGACGACTTTTCTCGATTCTCGTGGGTTTTCTTTTTGGAGTCTAAGGATGAAACTTTTCAATTTGTTCATGACCTGATTTTGAAGCTGAAGAATGAGAACAATGGTCGGATGCGAGCAATTCGCTCCGACAACGGCTCTGAGTTCAAGAACTCTCAGTTCATCAGCTTCTGTAGTGATCAGGGTTTGGACCATCAGTTTTCTTCTCCTTACACTCCCCCACAGAACAGCGTTGTGGAACGAAAGAACCGCACGCTAGTCGAGATGGCCAGGACGATGCTCGATGAGCACAGGACTCCTAGGCGTTTTTGGGCTGAAGCCATGAACACGGCTTGCTATCTGGCCAACCGCATCTTTCTTAGAGCTTACCTTGGTAAGACATCATATGAACTGCGGTTTGGCAGACAGCCCAAGGTGAGCCACTTGCGAGTGTTTGGCTGCAAGTGCTTTGTGCTCAAGAAGGGAGGGCATTTGGACAAGTTTGAGTCTCGTTGCTGGGATGGTGTTTTTCTTGGTTATGCATTGCATTCTCGAGGCTTCCGTGTTTGGAACCTCGAATCCCAGCTGCTTGTCGAGACCTGTGAGGTTTCTTTTGATGAGTCCTTGCCTTCTTTGACTCCTGCCTTTGAGCCATCTGATGGTGAGATCGGGGAGTCCATCTTTGAGGAAGATGATGACACTCCAGCCGCTATTGAGGGTGGGCCTTCTGCATCCCCCGCAGATCCCACACCTTCTGAGACTTCGACTGAGGATGAGGGCGGAACTCTGATCACTTCTTCCACTACGATCGAGCCCCCTCAGTCGAGTCCAGAGGTGCCTCCTGCTGACTCCGGTGAGGTGACTTCAGATCACCAGGGAACCCGAGCAGTTCAGCGTGACCATCCCTCAGAGCTCATCATAGGTGATTTGACTGAGAGAACTTTGCGTTCTCCTGCCTCTCTTGCTGTGTTTGCTGAATCTGCTTTTGTTGCATCTTTTGAGCCCAGAGATGTTTCTCATGCTCTTTCTGATTCTAATTGGATTAATGCTATGCAAGAAGAGCTTGAGAATTTTGTTCGCAATCGGGTTTGGACACTAGTTGAGCCGCCACCTGGATGCAACCCCATAGGCACCAAGTGGGTATTCAAGAACAAACAAGGTGAAGATGGGGTTGTGGTGCACAACAAGTCTCGGCTAGTTGCCCAGGGTTATTGCCAGAAGGAAGGTATTGACTTTGAAGAAACCTTCGCTCCTGTTGCCCGTCTTGAGTCCATTCGTATTCTTCTAGCTTTTGCCGTTTCGAAGGGTTTTAAGCTTTTTCAAATGGATGTTAAGAGTGCTTTTCTGAACGGGTACATAGAAGAGGAGGTTTACGTTAGGCAACCCCCCGGTTTTGAGAACCCTAAGTTTCCTCGACATGTTTTTAAGTTGCACAAAGCTTTATACGGGTTGAAGCAAGCCCCCAGGGGTTGGTATGACCGGTTAAAGCAATTTTTGTTGGGGAAGGGCTTTGTGATGGGTTCTGTGGACAAAACTCTTTTCTTGCTCAGAGATGCTTCAGATTTCTTAGTCGCTCAGATTTATGTGGACGATATTATCTTTGGCGGTACTACTGATTCTCTTGTGTCCAAGTTTTCTGAGCAGATGCACAGCGAGTTTGAGATGAGCCTCATGGGTGAGCTCAAGTACTTCTTAGGGCTCTAGATCAAGCAGACCAAGGACGGCACCTTCATCCACCAAGGTAAGTACACTCGTGATATGTTAAAGAAATTTGACTTTGGTGGTGAATTGAAGCCGCAGATGACCCCGATGGGCACTTCTGGGGGTCTGGACAAGGATGAGAGCGGCGTCAAGGTAAATGAAAGGGAGTTTCTAGGGATGATCGGTTCGCTGTTGTACTTGACGGCAACAAGACCGGACATACAGTTCGCCGTGGGACTTTGCGCGCGTTTCCAGTCTTCACCACGTGCATCTCATCGGCAGGCTGTCAAGCGCATCTTCAGGTATCTCACTTATGCGCCTGATCTTGGTCTTTATTATTCAGCATCATCATCTCTTGATTTATCTGGCTTTTCGGACGCTGACTTTGGAGGGTGCCTGTTGGATCGCAAGTCGACTTCCGGTACTTGCCAGTTTCTTGGTTCTTCTCTCGTCTCTTGGTCTTCTCGAAAGCAATCTGGAGTTGCTCTTTCGACCACAGAGGCTGAGTACGTAGCTGCTGCTAGCTGCTGCTCACAGTTGGTTTGGATGATTTCCACTCTACGAGATTTTGGGTTGTTCTTTCCTACCAGAGTTCCTTTGTTTTGCGACAGCACCAGTGCAATTAGTGTAGGGAAAAACCCATGTCTCCATTCAAAAACCAAACACATTGATGTGCGCTTTCACTTCTTGCGGGATCAATATGAGAAAGGTGTCATTGACCTTGTTCATGTTGATACCCATCATCAGTTGGCTGATATTTTCACCAAACCCCTAGATCAGTCTACATTCGAGCGTTTACGAGGGGATTTGGGTATTGTGTATCCTTTTTAGGATATTTTGCGTCAGTTTTCTTTCCTCTTTACTCGTTTCTTGAGTCTTTTTGTGTGTGTTCATACCTTGCATATTCGCATATCACACTTTCGAGCTGCTTCTGTTATATGATTGATCTGCTTTACTTATTCTAGCTGGTACATGCTTTTGATTACTTGTCGATGATCATGATTTGCTTCAGTTCAAATGATATGCTGATATCTGTCATATGCATGGCTTTTATGCTTTAAAAATTAAAAAAATGATCACCATTGCTTCTGGTAACTAGCATGCGTAGGCTGAATGTTCTTGCTATCTGTTACATGCCTTGTGGCTAGTTTCTGACTTAGATGCAAATATGCAACTTGGACATCTGTATGCTTTAAACATGGAAATATGCTATAAAAATGATGAAAATTCAAGAACAATGAAAATTCCATGCCTTTTTGTGCACAACTTGAAAAGATCCAGGTGGGTTTGCTTTGTCGCATTACATTTGTTCTGGACTGCATACCATAGCACTTTGGTATGAACTAGGACAGTGTAGTGTATGCCAAGACCAATGTCTTAAGCTTCTGATGGTCCAGATCTGGCCTAGGCTTGACTTGGTCGGTCAGCATAAGGTTTGACATGCAAATAACCCCTGGCAAAAATGAAAAAGGGAAACGAAAAAGCTTGAAAATTGAAATGATAACAAGTTTGCTGAAGCACTTTGTTTTTTGGACAATGCTTATCTTGGTAGATATCAGTTAGCTTTTGCATCTCATGTTTTACCTTGCTTGTCAACTGGAAAATGTGGTGATGCTTTTGTTTGCAAAAACTGAAAAATGCATGCAAATGACTTTCTTTAGATATCATCTGTTGCACTGATCATGCCATGTATCGTTACAATATGTCTTTTGCTGTCTCTGTTAGATGTTGTAATTGTAGTCAATCATATCTGAGAAGCATGCTTTCTACACTCCTTATGCACTCCAGTTAAAGTCACTGCATATTTTGAGGGGGAGTTGCATTTCAGGGGGAGTCTGTGTCTCTATTGAGTGCTTGATGAGTTCACTTGTCAACAAGGGGGAGAAAATTTGGGATCAGAGTTTAAGGGGGAGTTCTTACTCTGTTGATATCCTTGTTGTTCTGAAATCGCACTCATTTTGAGCTTTTACGTTTTGGTTAACCATAATGACCGCTTCTTGCTTTTGTTTCGGCTTTTGGTCATTAGGGTTAAACTTTTTACCTTATTTTTCTTCTTCTTTGTTTTCTTGTGTTTTGTTTTCGTGTTTCCACATTTGTTCGCAGGTGCTGAAGAGCTGAAGAAGCGGAGTGTTGACAATGCACTCATCAAGGGGGAGATTGAGGAGCCATGCTGAATAGCATGGGCCTCATGGCTCCAGATGTGATGAGTCATTGTCAACGATAGTCAAAGAGGACAAAAGAAGAGAAGAGATCTGCTGTTTCATGGGCCGCGTGTGACTCAGGTACACGGGCAGCGAGCGACTGTCGGGCAGAGAAGGCTGCGAAGTCAGGCTGGCCCAATTCGGGTACATGGGCCAGAAGCAGTAGAAGACCCACTGGGCTGTTGACCAGGACTGACTCAGGTACACGGGCGGTGAGCGATTGCCGGGCTGAGAGAGCTGCGGAGTCGGGCCGGCCCAATCCGGGTACCTGGTGCAATGTCGGTGGAGGCTTTGTCAGTTTCGGCGCAAAACTGACAACCGTCGATCTTGTATTCGATTGTCCAGAAGAGAAGCCGTAGTCGCTATGAAAACTTAGCTTCCGGATAAGTCATCTGTATCTCTAGGCCCACAGTCAGTCAGACGTGTCTGTAAAAATACCTAAGGGCAGTAGAGTCTTTTCCTTTATTCTTGCGTCTGTAAAAACCCTAAGGGGCTGGTAGAATGTTCCTAGTGTTGGGAGCCTATAAATAGGACCCCAATCCCTAGGGTTTGGACTACCCTTTTGGCTGAATGCAATACTACTCCTTTGGGTCACTTTTTGTCTCTTGCCTTGCCTCTCTCCTCTCCTGTTCTTGCTTGCGCCGCCAGGGAGTTTTTGCTCCTGTTTTTGTTGCCTTGCATTTATTATTGCAGTGAAGGTTGTATTCCCAATTCATGTGCAGTAAGTGCAGAGTCTTAATGGCTTCATTACATTTGCACACCACGTTTTTCCATTGATTTTGAGGCTTAGGAAGCTTCTCTGTGCGTGTGTTCTTCGTGAGAAGTAGTACTAGTTCTTGCTGTTGCAAGTAGTACTGCTACTGTAGCTACAGTACTCTGTGCCAGCTTTTTACTTTCTACTGCGCAGCTTTTTGATCGAAGTTGACAGGCTCTAGAAACTTTTCTGGCTGTTTTTCTGGCGAAGCCATCCTTCTCTGTTCTAAGCCCCTCAGCTCCGTGAGGCAGGCTTCGATCTAACATCTTTGAAGGCTTCGTTCAAACTTCGAACTTGGTTTTGAGTCCTGTGTTGCTAGCTTCGAAGTACTTCTTGAACGGACAGCATCGCATACTTCGAACGATGGTGCGAAGGTACTCCGGCTCTAGCTGTTCGAAGTCCACACTTCGATAGGTTTCGAAGTTGGCTTCGAAGCTTGTTGTTCTGATAGGCTTCGTGTTGTTTTCTTTGTGGCGTGACAGCCTTCGCTTCTTTTTCGAAGTTTGCTCTTTTCGAACGTAGAGTGTAGGCTTCGAATTTGGTGGCTCTGTCGTGTGACAGGCTTCGCTTCTTTGTTCGAAGCTTGTCTGTCTGTGTGTTGCGTTCGAAGTTCTCTGTTCGAAGGTTTGGCTTCGAAGTACTTGGTTCGAAGCTGTGTTCGAAGTCTTGCTTTCGAAGTACTCACTTCGAAGCAAACTCCGACTTTCTCATACTTCGCTTCGAAGCACACTTTGATTCCTATCTTCGGCATTTTCTCAACACCTTCGACATACTTCGATTCCTGCCACCTCCGAACTAGACTTCGTCTAGCGAAGTAGTCCTCGACCTCCGAAGCAGGCTTCGACCAGCGAAGCAGGCTTCGACCAGCGAAGCAGGCTTCGTCGAGTTTCGAACAGGAGACAGAATTCGAACGGTAACTTCTCACTTCATTCTTATTGTACTTTAAATTATTATACCGAGAAGTTTGCCTTGCCTAGTCTTGTGTATACTGTTTATCTATCTATTAGCACTACTTTGATAGTTCTCTGTTTGTCATCTTATGCTTCTAGGCTAGATACCTTTAGACTTAGGCTATCTATTTATTTTCTGCTGTTTTGTCTTGTGAGGTGCGTTTGGGTGTTGGGAATAGGCCATAGATTCGAAAGAATTTTTAAGGCGCCCATTCACCCCTCCTTTGGTCGCTACTTTTGGTCCTACAACAGGAAGCATAATCCGCAGAACTTGGAGGTCATTCCCAAGCTGAGCTTTAGTGCTGCTGATATCAACACAAATAGCAGTACCACCACGCTTTCTTCACTGTCCACTCTAACCAGCAAAGAATTCTTCGATCGATCCGTAGAGATGGATACATGGCCGTTAAGAGAAAATGCATCTAATCTGTAGTAGTGCTACTGACCTATTTTAAATACTACAAAAATGTAGCTTGTTCTCCCTTTTGTCAAACCAATATTGGTTTCGGACGGAATTCCTTCCTAGGCCTCTCCCAAATGATAAAAAGATATGAAACTAAGGATGTGTTAGGTTGAGCTGTAGATTTTGAAAAAACTGTTGTGAGTTGTGAGCTTTAGAAAAACTATTGTGAGTTGTGGAAAAGTTGGAAATTGATTGGTTAGAGTAGTTATGGATTTCTATTTTGATAGTAAATGCTTGTAATATTTTTTATATTTAGTTGCACTATTAATATACACTCAATATAAATACTGATTTTTTAATGATGTGCATTTATATCACTATTTTAATAAGAAAACTTAACAAAATTATTTACTGAAATGTGTTTATGTTTTTCAATAATCATATATTAACTATTTAGTTTTAAATACTCTATATCAATAAAATGGGTATTTCTATTAATAGCAAAGGTGGATAATTTCTATCAAAATATGGATGCTAGAATCTATGGATTCTGGGGTACACCAACTTCGTGTTTACACTACAAAAATCTAAAGATTTTGAAAAAGCTAGTGCCCAAAAGAATTGTTTGGTTCAGATTCCAGGTTTCGAGCTAAGAAGCTGATTTAAAAATCTAGACCCCAAGGTTTTAGACAAAAGGTTTTGTGGAAATATTCTTAATAAGTTTGGGCGATATTATAGTAAAATCTATCAGCTTTATTCATTATTTTTGGATAAATATTTTGCATGATTTTTACGAAATGAGGGGTCATCCACTTAAAGATTTGCCGTAATCCCTCGAAGATTTTCTCTGTTTTCTGTATTCCAATAGTTGCGTGCTTTAACCGAGTGGTTATGTTCTTCCTTCAGTCGTCATCGCTCTTCTTGCTAGCTTTTTTTGACCAATTGGTTTTGCACATATTCGTCTCCATCTAGAAGATCTCTGGTTACTACAAAGTGCTACTGACTAGCTAGGTTTTGGCGTTGGAATCCTATAAGATCTAGTGGAGAGAATCAACTTCAATAACCATACATGGTCCATTCCTGATTAGATTGTAACCGTGTATGAGTCGGTTTCGGCTGATCTAGGACAAAATTTCCCGATCCATGGTAGGTCCGATTTGATCGTTGAAGAGGACAATATGCTCTCAAAGTCAAAGGTTAGCTTTGAACTATAAATTTTGAAAACTAATAATATGACTTAGGATGAAGTCATTAATTGTCATGCTCTGTCCTTTAATTTGAGTTGGGGGCAAGATTGATGGATTCAAACAGGAAGGCTTGACGAGGCATGAAACATATAGAGAAGATGTTACCGAGAAGTGCCATGAATCTCTTGAAGCTTTTGGTTTTTTGTGATGGCCCCTACGGTAGGTGCACTAACTATCTGAGTTTGTTATTGGACAATAATGATTTTGTGGGTATGCGCGTATAACAAAGATTAATACTAGCACCCATATAATATTTATACAAGTTTAGATCCCCTTTAGAAAGAGTAATATCATAGGTCCTGTTAAATGTATATTACTTGTGCTCAAAGATTATTGATTGTGTTTGGAGTGGCCATCTTAATCTTCCCTTACATATACAGAAAGTTAGGACAACAAGTTATGTATCTTGTCAAGTAGATTGAAATATTATATCTATTTCTGATAGAAACGTACATGTCAACTTAATATATATGAATTTTTTTATGCCCTCAAATTATGTGGACCGTCCAATATGTACGATCTAATGGTTCATATTTAATATTAGTGACTTATTACCTCTAAGAAGTAATAGATCATATAATCTTTCCTTTAATATGTGTGGATCTATATATATGCAAAAATTAATTTCTTTCTTTACATGTTAGCGTATTAATTATTGTATGTACTACAAAAAGAAAATAATCAACAAACTTTCCATACAAGCGACATTCATGCAAATTGCTTTCCATAATCAATTTGGTTAGTCAATTTTATTTTTAATTATTTATTTTAAACACACTTAATCAATAATCTAGATTATTTGTAACTATTACCTCCCTAGGAGGTAATGAGAATGAGGACGCCATAAATGGATCCATATATATATATATATATATATATATATATATTCTGAAGTAGTTACTTCACAAGCCAAACAAGCGCGCCGCAACATAATCCTTGTGGAGTTTTATTCTCATATTTTTATACTCCGCCCCGCCGGTTTTATATTTCTACGTGTTGATAGCAAAAAATGGTATTAATGGTCAAGATTGTCGAAATATCAAACATTGGGCTTCGGAAGCCTTTTAGCGGCCTGCTAGCTTCGGTCCGAAGGCCCTTCGAAGGCTTGCCTCGCCGAAGCTTCGACCTGAGGAGCAGGCTTCGGCGGGCCTGCCGAAGGCCCACTTCGGGCCAACTTCGGAGATAGAGTTTGAGACTGATTCTGGTTGTTTTTATCCATAAACTTGATTAGACTAAATCCTACCAGATTAGCTTTAGAGATAAGAAGACTAGTCCCTATAAATATAGGGGTGAGGCCGGTTCATTAGACCCCCGACACAATTCAACCACAAAGCCCTAGCTTTGAACCGTATTTATCTTTCTTTACTTTTCTGCACAACCTTCATGGTTTGCCTAGAAGCCCTCCGCCGGCCACGTCGAAACAGTGGTAATCCTTGTTGCCTCGCTTGTGAAGTACCCGTTAATCTACGTAACAGATTGCTATCGCCTTGTTACTTCGCTTGTGAAGTATCCGTTAATCTATGTAATAGATTGCTACCTTCGTTTTACTAGTGCGACACTTAGTAAATTCGGTCTTCAGGTCGAATTAGCAGTTGATCTCTGTTCTTTTGCAGGTTTTCATGTTCGGAGCCCCTTCGCCGAAGGTTTCTGGAGCCAAGAAACTGGTTTCAGAGGCTGCCAGAACACCCTTCGGTAGATCCCTGCTTCGACTACCTGTGTCAGACCCGTCACGTTGTTGTCGTCTGGCCAGGTCTGCACGCTAGAAGAGCTCCACAGCAGGCTTCGTCGCACCAGGCTCCACCACGCCAACACTCCGCACCAAACGAAGTCGCGCTAGCGCGTTGCGTTGGAATATTTTTGTTGTGTCAGAGACTTCGCACCGAACCCTATCGTTCGAAGGTGATTTCGCGTCAGAGATATGTTCGGAGCTTGTCTTCGGCCAGATCGATCCAAACGCCGAAGGCTACCTTCGGCGAAACACTTTGCATCATACGCCAAAGGCCCCCTTCGGTGACCCCTTCGCACAGTACACTTCAAACTAGTCAATCTCCGTTCATCTGACTAGTTTATTTTATTTATATATTTCTTTTCGGCTAATTGGATTATTTCTGTGTGATATGATTACCTGGCAACTCCACCCCCTTTCTACTGTTAAGGGTAGTCGGAACGCGACGTCAGTGTTGTGTTATGCTTAGGCTTGTTCCTAAGTATCCGCACACTTTTGGATCGTCGAACTGACCCAAGTGCGGTGGTAGGTTTTTGTGTCAACACACGTTTTGGCGACTCCACTGGGGAAGGCTACGCCAACATGACAAGTACATCTACATCAGCCGCGGGTATGTCTACAACGACTACTACGTCTATATCGTCGATGGATCTCATGGGAGGCGCAGATATGACAACCACAACATCATGGCGCCTACCCTTGAAGACATCCCCGAAGAAGACCGGGCAGAGATCGAGGCGAAGATGAAATCGCTACAAGACCTCATTCTTGGGAGCTACGTAAATACACGCGCGACTTCATCATGCACGGCATCAACGTCCCCAACCTCACTCGGACCCAGGTAACACTAGTATCGTCGCCTTTATCTTTTATAGAGATTGATCAGAAAATAGCCGCATCGGTAGATCAAGCTGTTAGCGCTTCACTAGCCAACCGTTTATATTCGGCAGTTAGTTCTCAGGTAGAGGCGACACTTACAAGGTTCGGCTTTACCGAGGCTGTTCCCCTAATTCCAATCGCTAGTGTACCCCCGATGAATCGTATCTATAGAAAAACCGACGGTAGTACTGGCAAAACCATCACGTCTCTAGCCTCAAAATATACGGCCGAGATGAGCCATTACCAAGCTAACCCTATTTGTTGCACGCCACCTGCGTCGGCACAAGTTTTTCCCATGTTGCACACGCCACATGCACAAACGCATAGGCCCAAACATGTCATGTACCCCGAGCCAACATGCGAGGAAGACCCTCGCGGCCGAGACACTGACATACTGCCACGTGTCGCGCCCCGCATGAGAGGCACGCGCAGATAGGAGGCCAAGACGACATTGAGGAACGAATCCACGCATTGTTTAGGGAGTGCACCGACTTCGTGCCTAGGAGTCGAGCTAGGGTTTACCGAAAACCGTACCTCGATCATTTCGACACTATACCATACCCTCGCAGCTATAGAGTCCCTGAATTCACCAAGTTCGACAGTGAGGATAACAAGACCACACTAGAGCATGTCAGCTAGTTCTTAGCACAATGTGGAGAAGCTAGTCGGTCAAACGCTTTAAAACTTAGACTATTTTCTCTCTCATTATCCGGCACCACTTTCACTTGGTTTTCGGCGCTCCCACCGAACTCTATCCAAACGTGGGCTGAATTGGATAGAGTTTAGACAGAAATCTAGCGAAGGTGTCTCTAAGTACATCAAGAGCTTTAGAGACACCAGAAACTGATGTTTTAGTCTCAATATTACAGAAAGGGATTTGGCGGATCTAGCTTTCAACGAGTTGCGTTCTGAGATTAAAGAGAGGCTAGACAACCAAAACTTTTTAGAAGTTAACCAAGTCCTGTAGCAGGCACTAGTCTAAGAAGTCCGAGCCAAAGATAAAAAGTTTGTTAAAATGTTCAACAAGACTAGGGCTGAAGTACACACTATGGAACATTCCGACGATGAGGAGTCGGAGGAAGATGAAGATTCAGCTGACATTATTTGATTTCCTCTTGAAGAACCAACTCCTCAGGTTGCCTAAGGGCCAAGTCATTCTGTTCACCGACGAGCTAAAGAAATGGCCCTACTACAAGTGGCATGATTCGCATTCCCATTATACTAATGATTGCAATGTTTTTCGTCAGTAGGTTCAATCGGCCATAGAAGGACGATTGAAAATAGACCCCAGTCCAAAGATGAAGCTGTACAAAGACCCCTTTCCCATGAACACCGTCAACCTCGACAAGAAGAGAGTACTTATTCAGCCAGAGCATGCCGAGTCAACTAAGGGGAAAGCGGTCATTATTGGAGAATCACGCACACACACACACTCGTACCAAAGAACCCTGAAGTAGGAGTGTGGAAAAGGAATGTCAGAACGTCTCCTTCGGCTAGGGCTCGCAAGAAACCGAAGGTGACCAATCAGATGTTGTTGAACAAACACCAGAAAAAAGCCAAGGAAACAGCCCCCCATCCAAAAAAACTAAGACAACCAAAGAGGCCAAAGTAGTCGGAGGATGGCTTCAGACCATAGTGGTCGAACCCTCCGCACAGTGGCTTCGGACCCCAGTGGCCAAACCCTCCGCACAGTGAGTTCGGACCTCAATGGCCGATCCCTCTGCATAACGAGTTCGGCCCCCAATGGTTGAACCCTTCACAAAATGGGCTCAGACCCTAATGGCCGAACTCAGCTCCGCTCTGGGTGAACCCCCCCGGTGGGGGGGTTTGGCCCGTAATGGCCAAACATACCTTCGGCCTGGCAGGACCGTGAGGAGCCATGTTGAAGAGCATGGGTCTCATGGCTCCAGATGTGATGAGTGATTATCAACGAAATTCAAAAGGACATGAAGAGGAGATGAGACCTGTTGTGTCTGGGCCGCGTGTGACTCAAGTACACGGGAAACGAGCGACTATCGGGCAGAGGGGCCACAAAATCGGGCTGGCCCAATCCGAGTACATGGGCTAGGAGCAGCAGAGGATCCACTGGTCTGTTGACCGGGATTGACTCAGGTACATGGGCGGCGAGCGATTGTCGGGCTGAGGGAGCTGCGATATCGGGCCGACCCAATCCGAGTACCCGGTGCGAAGACGGTGGACGCTTTGTCAGTTTCGGTGCAAAAATGACGACTGCTGATCTCGGATCTGACCATTTTGAGGCGAAGCCGTAGCTGCTACGAAAGCTCCCTATCAGGACAAGTTATCTTTATTTAGGATTTTACTATTTTGCCTTTAGGCCCACAGTCTGTTAGTCGAGTCTGTAAAAAACCATAAGGGCATTTCGGTCTTTTCCATTTTTGTTTCAGCGTATGTTTAAACCTTAGGGGTAATTTTGATTTTTCCCATTATTGGGCTGCCTATAAAAAGGCCCCAATACCTAGGGTTAGGTTACCCATTTTGAAAAAAACACTTTACCAATTCTGAAATTTGTGGGTCACTTTCTCTTGCGTTTTCTTCCACCGTGTTCTTCTACTTAGAAATCTTCGCCGCCGGCATTCTTTTCTCTCTGGGCGCTGTTTTTCTCCGGCCGCACCAGGCGTGGGCAGCCTGGCTGCTTTCAGCTAGAGGCCAACGTGTTGTCTAGCGCCTACGTCCAAGGCGCGTGGCCTACTACACAGCACGGCAGGCAAGGCTAGCTAGGCCCTTGCGTGGAGCAGCGTGGCGTGGGCCTCCGTGCGGTGAACCACGAGCAGCAGCAAGGTGCGTCGCTATCCAGGCGGAGGAGGCGAGGGAACAGCGCTGCAGCAGCCTGGCAGAAGAACCAAGACAGAAGCACATAAAGTGCCTGGCTGTAGCGCACGGCTACAGGCAACGTGGGGCCAACTGATTGGACTCCAGCCATTTCATCCAGAAGATCAACACAAACAACGCGGAAGAATAGTAAATACTTGTTTCCCTTGATTCTCGTGTTTTGCTGCTCTTACCGAATATATACATCAGACCGTTGTTGATTTACATGCCTTGATTGAAATTCGTTTTCATACTTAGTGTGAGCATGAGCTGATTGTTCAAATTACTTGTGATCTATTTTGTGCAAGAGTAGTATTCGATGAAATGTCTGTTTCTCTCAATATTTGTTCCTGCATGATATCTTGTGCAATCTTGATGATATGATGACAGATGTGTGATTTACCTGTGAACTGCAGTAGCTTGTCAAGTGCTTGGATTTATGCATGTGTTTTGTTGAAATATTTGTTTGATCTGTGGGTAATTTTAATATGCTTTTAATCACTGTGTTGGTGTCTTTTCGATAAGGACACTGGCTAATTTTTAGGCTAGATTATCTTTAGTACCTGTGGTCTGTTTTTGCTTCTGTGGATTGTCTGTCGAGGTGCGTTGGGTGTTGGGAGAAGGCCATTGATTCGAAAGAATTTTTAGGTGCCCATTCACCCCCTGTGGTCGTTACTTTTGGTCCTATAAGTGGTATCAGAGTCTGGTTAGGTTTTTTTCTAAACCTTAACCGGTTCTAAACCAAGGTAGTGATCATGACTTCTTCTGGAAAGGTCCCATCCCTAGAAGCTTTTGGCTATACTTATTGGAAGTCTCGCATGCGAGCCTATCTCATGAGCTAGAGCTCGGACATTTGGGACGTTTGTGTTCATGCTACTTTCACCATACTTCTTGTTGCTGAGCGTATATCCCCCGAGCCGCCCAGCATCAGAACAACAACAAAGCGGTGAACATCTTGTTTTCTGGTTTAGGTCCCTCTGAGTTTGAGCGTGTGAGCCATCTCAGCACTGCTAGAGAGATCTAGGCTACCCTCCAGGCATACCATGAGGGGACAGCCCAAGTCAAGGCTCGACTCTATCAGACCTACTGACGTGAATATGAAAATTTCACACAGAAGCCGAGTGAATCTGTTGAAGCCTTGTTTGGTCGTTTTCAATCGATCATCAACAAGCTTCGGTCCAACAAGGCCGAGGGAGTTCAGCTGGTCTCAGATCATGAGCAGGCACTCAAGGTTCTTCATACCTTGGACCCTAAGATCTAGGAGATCAAGGTATCCCCTATCATTGAGAGCACCTCTTATGATACCTTGACTATCTTAGCGCTTTTCAATAAGCTCAAGGCCACAGAGGTTGATATCCAGTTGAGATCAAATCTCACTGGATCTGGCTCAAAAACCTTGGCCCTTGCAACACCTTCTGCTGAGTCCTCTTCTTTGAGCTGTGCTGGGTTCTCTCTGATGTCTATCACTGAGGACCAGCTTGATTCGCTAGGAGATGATGATCTGTGTCTGTTTAAAAACCGGGTGCGTCATGTCTATGATAAGCGAATGTTCAAAAGACACAGCACAAAATCCGGATGCTTTGAGTGTGGTGATTCAGGTCATTTCATCGCTAACTACCCCAAGCGGAATGGTCACAAGAAGGGTACCGGTGGTGGCTCCTACGACTCCGGTAAGCACGAGAGCTCCACCTTCACAAAGGGCAAGCCCAAGACAAGATTCTCTCGAAAGGCCCTGAAGGACTATCGGCGTGAGAACAAGAAGCGTGACAAGGCCTTCTTCACCAAGATGGAGAGAAGCTACTCCAAGAGGTCCTCGTCTTCTTCCTCTTCATCGAGCTCAAGTGATGAGGAGATCATGATCAGGAAGGGGAAGGACAAGGACGATCCGGTGGGCCTATGCTTCATGGCCTTCGGGGACAAGCCGAAGAGCCGCTCGCACCACCGCCGAAGATCCCGCAAGAGCTTCTGCTCAATGGCTCTAGGGGATAAGGAAGAGAAGGGCTCCCCCGACAACTCCGACAACAACGACGATGAAAAGGTATCCTCCTATGAACAAGAAGTCGTTGATTTACTTGAAGAGAATCATCAGGATTTGAGGTATCGGGAGAAACTGCTTAGAGGGGCTAAGAAGAGGATAGATGAGCTTGAGAGTGAGCTTGCCGTGGCCAATGGAAGGATTGAGAGTCTATCTTCTTCCCCTTGCTTGGGTGGTAGTAGTGAGTGCCCAAACTGTGAGGTGTTACTGTGTAACCTGACGACCCTGAAGTCCAGGTACACAGAGAGGGTAGATGAGAGAGACGCTTTGGCCACTGAGCTTGAGAGCGCTCAGCTGGAGCTGAAAGATGCTCATGCCACTGTCGTCGTGCCCTGTGAAGACTGCCATTCCATCTAGCTAGTTTAGCTGAGCTGAAAGCCAAGGGTGATGAGCAGTTGGGTGAGTTGGAGACAGTCAGAGCTGAACTAGAGCAGACTAGGCTAGAGCTTGAGACACTGTCAGTTCCACCCACTATTTGTGAGAACTGCCTGTCCCTAAGATTGGAGCTGATCAAGCTAAAAGCTGAGAAGTCTATCCAAGTTGATAGAGAGTGTGAGATCTGCTTGTCTCAGGTGGAGGTGCTAACTTCTTTGAGAGAGGAGCTAGCTGATGCTCAGAATGAGAACTTTTACCTCTGTCAGATTCTGAGTTGGGTGAGTGCTAGAGAGCCATAGCTCGGCATGATGATCCAGCAGTTCAAGAGGCAGGATGGGTTTGGGGTAGGTTACACCTACACCAAGGCTGATTTTGAAAGTGCCATTAGCCGGATAGTGGAGTGGAGTAAGATGACTCCTGAATATAAATATCTCAAGACTCACTCCACTGAGTCTTTCCAGACTAGACAGCCCAAGGATGGAGTGTTCCAAGAACAACCTAAAGCTCCACCCAAGAAGCCCATATGGATTCCAAAGCCCAAATAACTTCACACTTCTCTAGACTCTCTACCTAGACCCTCTCACACCAAAGAGTCTACACCCAACACCACCGAGCCCAAAACCCCAAGCCTCAACCACATACCAAGAAGCCTACCTATCACTATGAGTACTGTCAAAGAGACGGGCATCTTGAGGAGTTTTGCTTCAGGAGGAAGCGGGTTGAGAGAGTAGAGAGAGCTCGAGGTGGGCAGGAGCAGTTCTACCAGTAGGGTGGTAGACAGAGAGTCCCTCGACGCGGGGGAGGCTAGAGGCCATGCCGCATCGTGTAGGTGGTGGTAGAGGAGACGACTTTCATGCCTGTGCTCCGGAGTGTGGTTTTCGCTCCGGCAGAGCTTCAGGTCGTTCTGGATACGACTTTGGACCTTGTGGCCGTGACTTTAGGTAGAACCGAGGACCGCGCTTTGAGCCGCGTTTTGGTCGGACTCTTATAATTCTTTCTGCTTTCCTTCTTTTGAGCAGATGGCTCGACAATGGTTTAGCTCTTTTGCTAAACCTGGTGCCGGACCATTTGCTCCCACTTATGACCACTGATTGTGCAGGATTGAGGACTGGAGGATGTGTGGATCATGGATTCAGGATGCTCTCACCACATGACAGGACATCGCAGATGGTTCTCTAGCCTCACTTCCCTGAGCTCCAAGGAGTACATCACTTTTGGGAATAGTGGTCAAGGGAAGGTACATGACATTGGCTCAATTTGCATCTCTGAACATTTATCTTTGAAGAATGTGGCTTTGGTTGGAAACTTGAATTTTAATTTGATCTCTGTTTCGCAATTTCTTGAGGATGGTTTGGAGGTTCGATTTAAGAAGGGCATGTCTTCTGTTGTTGATTCTAGAGGATCTTTGGTTTGCTAGATCTTACCCTTTGGTAAGGTTTTTCGGATTGATTTCGCTAGTTCTTTTGGCCCTTCTCGCAGTTTGATTGCTAGATCCTACTCTGAGATCTGGAAGTGGCATAGGAGGTTAGACCATTTGAGTTTTGATCTGCTAGTCAGATTGAGCTCTATAGACCTTATCCGAGGATTGCCCAAGCTTAAGATGGAGAAGGATCTAGTTTGCCATCCCTGTCGTCATGGGAAAATGGTTGCCGCTTCTCACGCACCTATGACTCAGGTGATGACTTCATACCTGGGAGAGCTATTACACATGGACACTGTTGGTCCAGCTCGGGTACGCTCAATCGATGGGAAGTGACACGCGCTTGTGATAGTTGATGAGTTTTCTCGATTCTCGTGGGTTTTCATTCTGGAGTCTAAGGATGAGGTTTTTCAGTTTGTTCATGACCTGATTTTGAAGCTGAAGAATGAGAACAATGGTCGAATGCGAGCAATTCGCTCTAACAACGGCTCTGAGTTCAAGAACTCTCAGTTCGTCAGCTTTTGCAGTGATCAGGGTCTTGAGCACCAGTTTTCTGCCCCTTACACTCCCCCACAGAACAACGTTGTGGAACGAAAGAACTGCACGCTGGTCGAGATGGCCAGGACTATGCTCGATGAGCATAGGACTCCTAGGCGCTTTTGAGCTGAAGTCATGAACACGGCTTCCTATCTGGCCAACCGCATTTTTCTTAGAGCTTACTTAGGTAAGACGTCATATGAGTTGCAGATTGGTAGACAGCCCAAGGTGAGTCACTTGCGAGCGTTTGGCTTCAAGTGCTTTGTGCTCAAGAAAGGAGGGCATTTGGATAAGTTTGATTCTCGTTGCTGGGATGGAGTTTTTCTTGGTTATGCTTTGCATTCTAAAGGCTTCCGTGTTTGGAACCTCGACTCCCAGCAGCTTGTCGAGACTTGTGAAGTTTCTTTTGATGAGTCCATGCCTTCGCTGACCCCTTCTTTTGAGCTTTCTGAAGATGATCATTTTGGAGAGTCCATCTTCGAGGAAGATGATGACACTCCTGTTGTTGATGAGGGTGGGCCTTCTACATAGTCTGCAGACCCCACACCTTCTGAGACTTCGACTGAGGATGAGGGCGGACCTCTGATCACTTCTTCTACTTCAATCGAGCCCCCTCAGTCGAGTCTAGAGGTGCCAGCCACTAACTCTAGTGAGGTGACTTCAGATCACCTAGGATCCCGAGCAGTTCAGCGTGATCACCCCTCAGAGCTCATCATCGGTGATCTCTTTGAGAGAACTTTGCTCTCTTCTGTTGACTCACTCACTGTTTTTGCTGAGTCTGCGTTTGTTGCCTCTTTTGAGCCTAGAGATGTCTCTCATGCTCTTTCTGATGCAAATTGGATAAATTCCATGCAAGAAGAGCTTGAGAATTTTGTTCGCAATTGGGTTTGGACACTGGTTGAGCTGCCACCTGGATGCAACCCCATAGGCACCAAGTGGGTGTTTAAGAACAAGCAAGGTGAAGATGGGGTTGTGGTGCATAACAAAGCTCGACTATTTGCCCAGTGTTTTTGCCAGAAAGAGGGGATTGAATTTGAGGAGATCTTCGCCCCTGTTGCCTGTCTTGAGTCCATTCATATTCTTTTGGCATTTGCTGCTTCTAAAGATTTTAAACTTTTTTCAAATGGATGTCAAAAGTGCTTTTCTAAACGGGTACATAGAGGAGGAGGTCTATGTTAGGAAACCCCCCGATTTTGAGAACCCTAAGTTTCCTCGACATGTTTTCAAGTTGCAGAAGGATTTATATGGTCTGAAGCAAGCCCCAGGGCTTGGTATGACCGTTTAAAGCAGTTTTTGTTGGGGAACGGCTTTGTGATGGGTTTTGTGGAAAAACTCTTTTCTTGCTCAGAGATGGCTCATATTTCTTGATTGCTTAGATTTACGTGGATGACATTATTTTTGGTGGTTCTACTAATGAGCTTGTGTCCAAGTTTTCTGAGGAGATGCACAATGAGTTTGAGATGAGCCTCATGGGTGAGCTCAAGTACTTTTTAGGGCTCTAGATCAAGCACACCAAGGACAACATCTTCATCCACTAGAGTAAGTACACGCGGGACATGCTGAAGAAGTTTGACTTTGGTGGAGAGCTGAAGCCTCAGATGACCCCAATGGGTACATCTGGGGGTCTGGACAAGGACGAGAGCGATGTCAAGGTCAATGAGAGAGAGTATCGAGGGATGATCGGATCACTGTTGTACTTGATGGCAACCAGACCGGACATTCAGTTCGCCGTGGGATTGTGCGCGCGCTTACAGTCTTCACCACGCGCATCTCATCGGCAGGCTGTCAAGCGCATTTTCAGGTATCTTACCTATGCGCCTGATCTAGGTCTTTTCTATTCAGCATCATCGTCTCTTGATTTATCTGGCTTTTTCGACGCTAATTTTGGTGGGTGCCGGATGGATTGCAAGTCGACTTCCGGTACTTGCCAGTTTCTTGGTTCTTCGCTTGTCTCTTGGTCTTCTCGAAAGCAATCTGGAGTTGCGCTTTCTACCACAGAGGCTGAGTATGTAGCTGCTGCTCACAGTTGGTTTGGATGATTTCTACTCTATGAGATTTTGGGTTGTTCTTCCCTGCTAGAGTTCCTTTGTTTTGTGATAGCACCAGCGCGATTAGTGTAGGGAAAAACCATGTCTCCATTCAAAAACTAAACACATTGATGTGCGCTTTCACTTTCTGAGGGATCAATATGAGAAAGGTGTCATTGACCTTGTTCATGTTGATACCCATCATCAGTTGGCTGACATTTTCACCAAACCCCTAGATCAGTCTACGTTTGAGCGTTTGCGAGGGGATTTGGGAGTTGTGTATCCCTTTTAGGATATTTTGAGTCAGTTTTCTTTCTTCTTTACTCTTTTCTTGAGTCTTTTTCGTGTGTGTTCATATCATGCATAATCATATATCACTCTTTGAGCTTGCTTATGTTATATGATTGATTTGCTTTACTTATTCTAGCTAGTACATGCTTTTGAATAATTGTCGATGATCATGCTTTGCTTCAGTTCACATGATATATCTGATATCTGTCATATGCATGGTTTTTATGCTTTAAAATTGAAAAATGATCACCATTGCTTTTGGTAACTAGCATGTGTAGGCTATGTGCTTTTGCTATCTTTTACATGCCTGGTAGCTAGTTCCTCACTTAGATGCAGATATGCAACTTGGACATCTATATGCTTTAACATGGAAAATGTGCTATAAAAATGATAAAAAAATCAGAAAAATGAAAAATACATGCCTTTTTATGCTTAATTTGAAAAGATTCAGGTGGGTTTGCTTTGTTGCATTGCATTGTTCTGGACTGCTTACCATAGCACTTTGGTATGAACTAAGACACTGTAATGTATGCCAAGACCAATGTCTTAAGCTTCTGATGGTCCAGTTCTGACATAGGCTTGACTTGGTCGGTTAGCATAAGGTTTGACTTACAAATAACCCCTGGCAAAAATGAAAAAGGAAAAGAAAAAGCCTGAAAATTAAAAAGATAACAAGTTTGCTGAAGCACTTTGTTCTGGACAATGCTTATCTTGGTAGATATCATCTAGCTTTTGCATCTCATGTTTTACCTTACTTGTCGACTAGAAAATGTGATGATGCTTTTGTTTGCAAAAATCGAAAAATGCGTGCTAATGACTTTCTTTAGATATCATTTGTTGCACTGATCATGCCATGTGTCTTAGACAGTATGTCTTTTGCTATACCTGCTAGATGTTGTAATTGCAGTCAATCATATCTGAGAAGCATGCTTTTTACACTCCACCTGCACCCTAGTTGCATTCATTGCATATTTTGATGAGGAGCTGCATTTTAGGGGGAGTTTGAGTTTGTGTTTCTTTAGAGTGCTTTTAGTCTCGCTTGATGAGTCCAATTGTCAATAAGGGGGAGAAATTTTGGGTTACTCGATCTTTTAGAAGAGTTTAGGGGGAGTTTTGGCCTTCTCAAGGATTTGTTTTAGGGGGAGTTTTAGTCTTTTTTGCCTTACTCTTTGGACATCCTTCTTGATAATTCCGAGATTGCACTCGTTTTTGAGTTTTTATCTTTGGTTAACCATAATGACCATTTTCTTGCTTCTGTTTGGTTTTTTGGTCATTAGGGCTAAACTTTTATTTTCTTCTTTATGTCTTCTTGTGTTTTTGTTTTCGTGTTTCCACATGTGCTTGCAGGTTATGAAGAGCTGATGAAGAGAGTGTTCACAATACACTAATCAAGGGGGAGATTGAGGAGCCATGTTGAAGAGCATGAGCCTCATGACTTCAGATGTGATGAGTGATTGTCAACGAAAGTCAAGAGGACATGAAGAGGAGATGAGACCTGTTGTGTCTGGGCTGCGTGTGACTCAGGTACACGGGAAGCGAGCGACTGTCGGGCAGAGGGGCCGCGAAGTCGGGTTGGCCCAATCCGAGCACATGAGCTAGGAGCAGCAGAGGATCTACTAGTCTGTTGATCGGGATTGACTTAGGTACACGGGCGACGAGCGATTATCGGGCTAAGGGAGCTGCGATATCGGGCCGGCCCAATCTGTGTACCCGGTGGGAAGACGGTGGACGCTTTGTCAGTTTCGGTGCAAAACTAATGACCGTTGATCTCGGATCTGACCGTTCTGAGGCGAAGCCATAGCTGCTACGAAAGCTCCGCATCAAGACAAGTTATCTTTATTTAGGATTTTACTATTTTGCCTTTAGGCCCATAGTCTGTTAGTCGAGTCTGTAAAAAACCCTAAGGGCATTTCAGTCTTTTCCATTTTTGTTTCAGTGTCTGTTTAATCCCTAGGGGTAATTTTGATTTTTCCCATTTATTGGACTGCCTATAAAAAGGCCCCAATACCTAGGGTTAGGGTCACCCATTTTGAAAAAAATATTTTACCAATTCAGAAATTTGTGGGTCACTTTCCCTTGTGTTTTCTTCCACCGTGTTCTTCTACTTAGAAATCTTCGCCGCCGACATTCTTTTCTCTAGGCGCTATTTTTCTCCGGCCACACTAGTTGTGGGCAGCCTGACTGCTTTTGGCTGGAGGCCAGCGTGTAGCAGTCTAGCGCCTACGACCAAGCCGCGTGGCCTACTGCACAGCACGACAGCCAGGGCTGGCTAGGCCCTTACGTGGAGCAGCGTGGCGTGGGCCTCCGTGCGGTGAACCACCAGCAGCAGCAAGGTGTGTCGTCATCTAGGCGGAGGAGGCGAGGGAACGGCGCTGCAGCAGCCCGGCAGAAGAACCAAGACGGAAGCACATAAGTGCCTGGCTGTAGCGCACGACTACAGGCAACGTGGGGCCAACTGATTGGATGCCAGCCATTTCATCCAGAAGATCAACACAAACAACGCGGAAGAATAGGAGCTGTTTGGTTGGGCTCATTTTAGCCCGTAATAGATTACAGGGTTAAGAGAAAATCTTACATATGTTTGTTTGGGCTGGGCTATATTCGTTTCCAGGGAAATTATTTCTGGGCCTAATGTAAACCGGATTACAGCCCAAATACCGGGTAAACCCATACCGATACAGCCATAACACGTTGGCTCCTCAGTCCTCACGCAGCCATCACGTAGCTCACAACGAGCGCCGCTAGATCGACTAGGAGGGGTCGCGTGTGCCGCCGGCCTTGATCCCTCGTGCACGCCGCCGTCTTGGATCCGTCGCGCCCGCTGCCTGCCTGAGGGCTCTTGCTGCCACCCGCACCGCCGGCCTGGAGCCCTGAAGCCCTCGCGTACGCTTCCAGTCCGAGGGCTTCTACTATATATCGCCCGCGTCGCCGGCCTGGAGGGCTTCTCCGCGCCGCCACCCTGAGGACTCACGCTGCCGCTGCGGGCTCCTCCTCCATGTCAAATTACCAGTGCCGACATCTAGCCCATGGAGGAGGAGGCGTGGGCAGAGAAAGGGAAAGAGGAGACTTTGGCCAGAGGAGGAAGAAGGCGTGCGCAGCAAAAGAGGAAAAAAAGAAAGGAAGAGAGATAATGGAGAAAAGAAAAGAAAATAATTTTCTAAAAATTCAAATTTGGATTTTTAAGGAAAAGAGGAAAGTTTTTGGATAGTTTGGAATTTAAAACAAATTTGGGAATTTTAGATTTCAAAGAAATAATACATGAATATTTTTAAAGAATATTTGACGATTTGGAAAATTAAGAAATTTTATTTTCGCGTCGAAATTAAAAATTCCGAACTTGAACACAAAATCACGGATTTAAACTGACTTCGAGATTTCAAAGAATCGTGTTGTTATGGGTGATGTTTAATTTTAGAAATATTTTTGTTATCAATCATGTTGTTATAGATGATGTTTAATTTTAGAGATTTTTTGTTAGCTTGAAAGTTGTATCATAGATTATGGATTAGTTGACACTTTTTGTTCAAGATATAGTAATTTGATGCATTACTAACCAAACACTTGTAATGTAAATAGAATACATTATATTTGTCAACCAAACACTGTAACGTAATCATAATACATTACATTTGTTAACCAAACAAATCCAGTAATCTGATATATTGTTATCCCTTAACATCGTATATGATTTCATTAACGTTTACATTACCTTGAGCTAACCAAACACCACCATAGTAAATACTTGTTTCCCTCGATTCTCGTGTTTTGCTGCTCTTACTGAATATATACATCAGACCGTTGTTGATTTACATGCCTCGATTGAAATTCTTTTATATCACTTAGTGTGAGCATGAGCTGATTGTTCAAATTACTTGTGATCTATTTTGTGCAAGAGTAGTATTCGATGAAATGTTTGTTTCTCCCAATATTTGTTCCTGCATGATATCTTGTGCAATCTTGATGATATGATGACAGACATGTGATTTACATGTGAACTGCAGTAGCTTGTCAAGTGCTTGGATTTATGCATGTGTTTTGTTGAAATATTTTTTTTGATCCGTGGGTAATTTTAATCTGCTTTTAATCATTGTGTTGGTGTCTTTTCGATAAGGACAACAACCAATTTTTAGGCTAGATTATCTTTAGTACCTGTGGTTTGTTTTTGCTTCTGTGAATTGTCTGTCGAGGTGCGTTGGGTGTTGTGAGAAGGCCATTGATTCGAAAGAATTTTTAGGCGCCCATTCACCCCCTCTGGTCGCTACTTTCGGTCCTACAGACCCATCGCTAATATGGTCCGAAATACTGTCGACATGGCCGAGACCCCCTCCGGGCAATGGGTTCGCCTCACAGTGGGCGAAGCCGCTGGAGCCACCAATCCTTCCACCTTACAATTGGGCAGGGATCCCGTGGGCTCCGTACACCTCGCCACAGAGTATCCTTCACAGTATAATATTGCCTCCTGTTTTCCTTCGGAGTATTACAATTGGCAGGGACAAACAGACGTGGCGAAGGGAGACGTCTTCCACACGATGTACGTAGTACCTCCGAATCGACTCGCACAGGATGGAGCCAAGGGAGATTGACGCGAAGAGGCGAAGGAGAGGGAGTTTGAAGCCATCACAGTCAAGGTAGGGTCTTAGGAAGTCCCAATCCCGAAGGCCCCCTCGCCGAAGCCCATCGGAGGTAAGCCCCCTAGTTCGGCCGAGGCCAGTGGCGAAGCCCGGTCCGATCGGTCAAATGAGGCCGGTCTGACCGATAGGGTCCGCAGCGAAGTGACCACCAATTATAAAACACACGAGGCCGACCTGGGTGGTACCCCTTCGGCCAAAAATCACAGAAACAAGGTGGTGGCACCTGGTACCAAGCCACAACCATCCTGGGAACCTCCGGGCATGTGCAAATCACAAAAGAGGAGCCTCCAATGTCTGCGGTCATAGGAGATGCGCGAAAAGAAGGCCGAGGATGAGCGAGATGCCATATTTGAAGAAATCCACCCTCGGCCAATTGTAAAACAGGTATGGAAACCTAAGCCAATGGAGACAAAGAACCCGGCTCCCGTTCCGAGCGATGATGACAACATGCTCGAGGACGACTACACGCCCATCTCCGAGGGACCCGCACCCCAGGTGATGGACATCAACGTCGTCATGCTGCCCGCCGAGTTTGCTCTACCACGAGATGAGGCTGAGGTCACTCAGTTGAACATCGGCCCACACGATGTTGTTTTTGAGAAACCTGAGGATATGGATCTCCACTTAAAGCCTCTCTACATCAGGGGTCACATTGACGGAAAGTCGATCTCTAGAATGCTTGTCGATAGTGGCACCACTGTCAACTTAATGCCTTACTCTCTTTTGAAGAAGCTTGGCAGAGACGAGGAAAACTTGAAGAAAACCAACCTAATGCTCAACGACTTCAACGACGAGAGTTCCAAAGCAAAAGGCGTACTCTCCATGGAGTTAACAGTGGGTAAAAAGGCGTTTCCAACAGCATTCTTTGTCGTTGACGTGCAAGGTAACTACAGCGTGCTGCTTGGGCGTGACTAGATTCACGTGAATTGTTGTATTCCCTCTACTTTGCACCAATGCCTGATACAATGGGACGACGATGACATAGAAGTCGTACCAACAGACACTTCAGCCTAGGTAGCATTGGCCAATGTGTCTATCGACGCCATCCATGACAAAGTAGAGTGTCTATCTGGTAGGGACCTTTCGGATTACGACTTCGTTAGCGTATCCGGGGGTGTTTTGTACCTATGTGTGTAAAGCCGGCTGGTGTAGCATGACTATTTCTAAATTAGTAGCCATGTCTAGCTAAAGTAATCTTGATTGGCTGAAGTCTCGCATAGTTCAATATCGGTCTTCTAAAGATGGTATTGCCAAGACCATTGAAGATTTTAGCGAAGTAGAAATATTAGGACAAGGTTTTGCGTCGGTCAATCCTTTAGGGCCTGTTTGGGAGCCCATAATCCCGGCCCATTCCCTGGGGATGGGCCGGGATTTTAGTTCAAAATCCCGGCCCATCCCCAGGGAATGGGCCGGGATTATGGGCTCCCAAACCAGCCCTTAGAAGAAGTCGACATAGGAAATGGTAGCATTCCAAGGTCGACCTTTGTAAACCAAAATTTGCAGGCTGATGAAAAGGCCGAAGGAATAAAATTGCTTCGGTTGTACATCGATTGTTTCACATGGGAGTATAGCGAGATGCCCGAATTAAGCCACGAGATCGTAGAGCATCGGCTACCTATTAAACCCGGGTTTAGGTCTTATAAACAGCCCCCTCTCGCTTTAATTCAGCTGTGTATGACCGAGTTAAAGAAGAGATAGAACGATTACTCAAGGCTGAGTTTATTAGGCCATGCAGGTATGCTGAATGGGTCGCTAATATTGTGCCTGTAGAAAAGAAGGGGAACGACAAAATACGAGTTTGTATCGATTTTAGGGATCCAAACAAAGCCACTCCGAAAGACGAGTATCCCATGCTGATAACCAACATATTGATCAACGATGCTTCAGAACACAAGGTACTAAGTTTTCTTGATGGCAACGCTGGTTATAATCAAATTTTTATAGCCGAAGAGGACGTCTACAAGACAACCTTTCGATGCTCTGGTTTTGTCGGCTTGTTTGAGTGAGTAGTTATGACTTTTGGTTTAAAGAATGCTGTCACTACATATCAACGTGCTATGAACTTAATCTTTCATGACTTGCTAGGAGTTATGTTAGAAGTCTACATAGATGATGTTGTAGTCAAATCGGACGCCATGGGAAACCACCTAGCCTATTTGAGAGTTACTTTTGATAGGATGCACCAATATGACTTAAAAATGAACCCGCTCAAATGTGTTTTCGGCGTGTCGGCAGGCAAGTTCTTAGGATTCATGATTCATGAAAGAGGTATTGAAATTGATCCTAAGAGGCTTGAAAAGATTAGAAACTTTAAAGCACCGACATGCAAAAGAGACGTGCAAAAGTTGCTAAGCAAGATGAATTACTTGTGTCGCTTTATATCTAACTTGTCTGGCAAAATCGATGCTTTTGTCCCTATACTCCGTGTTGGACCGGAAACGGCGACCAGAGGGGGGGTGAATGGGAGCTTTTTAAAATTTCAGGCTAAAAATAGCCTTCTGTTTTAATTCAGTCTACTGCGGAACAGGCTTCGAACACAACCTTCGAAGTTCTGGTTCGGAGGTGTTTGACGGCTCCGAACACAGGCTTCGCAAGGAGCAAAAGTTCGAAGCTAAGAAGACTTCGCTCCACTTACAACCCTGGAAAATCTACTCTGCTAAGTCAGTGCAGGCTCCACACACAAGATGCTTCGAACACCGAAGGTCTAAACGCACACTATAGACACCGCTAGGGGCTTCGACACGATAAAAACACGGGCTTCGACCAGGGCTTCGCTAGAAAGCAGCGAGGTCTCACCTCCTGTTACATAGAGTGAACGCACACTGAAAAACACACTTCGCACAAAACACACTTCGCCTAGACAGGCTTCAGTGCACTACAACTAGCGAGGTATGGAAACAAGCTCAAGCAGAAAGACAACACAGAAGCAGGGCTTCATCGCTTGAACAAGGAACACAACAAAAGAACTCACTGGATGAATACAAAGAGTGGTGGCTAGTACAGGAGCTCAACAGTAAATGCTCAAAGTGTTAAATGTTACCTACCCAGCCACCATATTTATAGCCACAATTCACCCAAGTGAATTGACTACTTTACCCCTAGGGTTTACACCAGTTTTGTCTCTACAGAATAGAGGGGTACAAAAGGTAGTCAACTTTATTTGGAGGCTTCTCTGTCAGCTTTGTAGAGGGGACAACGTCAGCTTTTTGTAGAGCAGACAATGTCAGCCTTTGCAGCCTTTGACCTTTCTGAAGCCCCCCTTCGCACGCGAGGAGTGCGGTAGCTTCGGTGAGAAGCATTGAGCCTTCGGCCTTCGCTTCACCGAAGTCAGCCTCCGATACAGTGACGGTTTTGAGCCGAAGCCGTCAAAGCCCTTGGGCCTTCGCTCCACCACCTCCGGAGTGGACCACCATGGCTTCGCAGCTTCTCCTAGCTCGAACTCCGTCAGTCCATGTACCGAAGCCATGCATGGCCGAAGTACCACAAGTCAACCTTACTCCGGATCTAGCCTCGCTCCGAAGCCTGGTTCACTCCGAAGCCCTCCTTCGGAGTACCACCCTTCGAAGTCCCTCCTTCGTCCAAGGCCTCCGCATGAAGCATTCCATGAGCACTTCGTCGCAGTGTCTCTCCCCGAGCACACTCCTCGACGAGCCTGACCCGGACCATGCCTTCGATGCACCTCGACTTCTGAGACCTTCGTCGGGTATCTTCGAATGTCTCCCTCCGGAGCACACTTCGAACGCCTTGCCTCCGCAGAGGACTTGATCCACCATACTCCGAAGTCACTCCATCCGGAGTACCTTCGAAGTGCCTCACCTCCGAGGACTTTGTCTCGGAGTACCTTCACCCGGAGCCACGCTCCGCACTTATTGCCTTCTCATGGCGCACCTCGACCCGAGGACCGACCTAGACCCCTTCGCAGCTAGCGTGACGGAGCTCCCCGCTCCACTAGCATCAAGCCTCCCGCTTGACCCAGGTTCACCTGCTACGAACCTGTCCGTCGCCTCCGCAGTCCCCTGTGCACCACAGACAAGCAAACAAGTGTATCCAGAACTCCGGAGACCTCTCCAGGTTAGCAACCTTCGGCACACACTCCGGTGTACCGCCCAAAGTACCGAGACCTTCGGTACAAACCCAGTCATCGTGTACTGTCGGACCCCTCCGATAGGCACACTCCGCTGCAACAGCTGCAGCAACCAAACCACCGAACCCTTCGGTGAAACAGCCTCCGAACACCTTCGGAGGTCCAACCTCCGAGCCCCCTTCGGAGGTACCCCTTTGAACCAGAGGATAAACTCTGTCAATCACTCATCACACTCCGAAACCAACCCTTGGTTTCTCAATCTCTCCCTTGATGAGTGCATTGACAACCAAATTCAAGTTCAAGAAACTTTAAAGACTTTTAGCACACAAGTGACCATAAAAACTCAGAAACGAGCCAAAACATGTCACTTGACAAAAGAATTTTCCTCCCCCTTTCAAAAGAGTAAAAACCCCTTCGGCAAATCTCCCCTTTTTCAAGATAAAAACTCCCCCTGAGTAACTTAAGTGTACCCCCTTGCAACAGAGAACTCAAAAATTTCTCCCCCTTTGGCAATGCAAGCATCAAGGAGCATGTAAAAAGATGCATTGCTTGGAAATGAGCAGAATTGCAAAGACATATAAAACAAAAATATGCCAACAGTAATACCAATGATCATGGGCTCAGCTCAATTTAACATTCTCTAAAAACATGATGACATCATGTGATTTTATTATTTTTGAAATAAAAGCATCACCACTTAGTCAAGGAAACTAGACAAGTAAAAGCAAGGACTGCGCAAAGCTAGTCAATTTCTACTCTAGATATACAAGTCCAGTTCAAATGGAGCTAGAAAGCAAACTTGATGATCAATGAATTTTGTTGTTCTTTTTCATAATGCTAGGGGTTATTTGTTTGTCCACCTTATACTATCCAATCAGGCCAAGCCTAGGCATGAAAGCCATCAGAAGCTTAAAGCAATGATTTTGGCAGACACTACACTATTCTAGTTCAGACCAATGTGCAATGGTAAGCGGTCTAGAATAGAGTAGTGCGACAAACAAACCCGCCTGGATCTTTTACTTTGAAGCATGCAAAACATGGATTTTTTGACTTTTTGATTTAAGTAAACAAATTGTTTAGCACTTTATGACTATCCATGAATATGTAGAACAATTTTTCAAGTTGCACAAATTAGCATCCAGAGAAAAGTGTCTTGCTATCAAGCAGATAAAAGATAGCTAAAGCAGTCCTGCCTAAACATGCTAGATACAAGATTGAGCAGTGAGCATGATTTGATTTTGGAAAGAAAATATCATGCACATTAATGTTTCAGATAAATTAAAGAGAGCTGAGTTGTCATGATTTCATGAGTTAAAAGATGCATATAAGTGCAACAGATGTAAATGCAATTTCACACATGATGAGCATATGCAATACAATTAAAGACAGCTCCCCGTCACAAAATGCCGTAAAGGTGACAAATACCAAGTTCCTCACGCAAGTAGGCAAATCGAGAAGCATCGAGGGGTTTTGTGAAAATATCGGCTAGCTGGTGTTGGGTATCCACATATTGAAGTTCAATATCACCCTTCTCATTGTGATCTCTGAGAAAATGATATCGTACATCAATGTGTTTGGTTCTGGAGTGCTGAACCGGGTTATTTGCAATACAAATAGCACTAGTGTTATCATAGAAAAGTGGAACACTCTTATAATCTAACCCGAAATCCCGCAAAGTGGAAGTCATCCACAAAATCTGAGAGCAACAGCTAGCTGCAGCAACATGTTTGGCCTCAACCGTTGATTGTGCAACACTAGACTGTTTGCGGGAAGACCAGCAAACCAAAGAAGTACCCAGAAAATGACAAGTACTAGAGGTACTCTTCCTATCAATCCTACACCCAGCAAAATCCGCATCGGAATAACCTCGCAGACATAAAGATGAAGACGCTGAATACCATATGCCAAATTCAAGTGTATGTTTGAGATACCTTAGGATGCGCTTTACCGCTTGGCAGTGCGAAGCTCGTGGTGAAGCCTGAAAACGAGCGTACAGACACACTGCGAAGTGTATGTCCGGCCTCGTAGTAGTCAAGTAGA